>CM076579.1:7628928-7883628 GCA_034641835.2 Pinus albicaulis | reverse complement strand
AGATCAGGTGGAGTGCATTTGCGAAGGCAAAGGCGCGGAGTGAGTTGATGCATAGCAACACGGTACCCTCTAGAGGCAAATTCGATTTGCTAGGGAGAAGCAAATTTTCCGCAAAAACGGTGAGGTTCCGAGAGGCCGGGGAGAGACATTTTCCTGAACGGTGACCGGACGGCTTGAGAAAAGTTGTTCCAGTTGAGTGCGAGAAGTGAGCGCACTAGGGTGACACGGTGGGCTGGGGCCCGGTTTGGACAACTCAATTGGAGCGGAGGTCGAGCCGAGGATTTGCTTGTGCGATGAGGAAATTCCTCATTAGATTTTCTTGCCGAGTTTTTACTCTATAGGATTGTCGGTTTTGACATCCGATTGTACTCATATTATTTCACTACGCATAATAATAAAATAGGTTGTTGCACAGTTTTCCCAAGTTGTGTTTTTTTTAGGGACTTTCGTCAAAAAATAAGCGTGTTATTTTATGTGTGTGCTAGCATTTCTTCCCGGCATTTATTCTTCGCGATTTTTATTTGTGAGGTTTCGGTGTATTTATATCGGTATTTGTCGTAGAAAATGCGGATAAATTGTTAAATTTAATTAACAAGTAAGAGAAATAATACCCGATTCTTGTTGCAATAGGATGCGGTTTTCAAAATTTTCACATAGAGCATTCACCCATGCTATCTACAACTATATGATGACATGACTTAATACATCAAACATATACATACCTCTTTTTCTCCCTTTTGGTCATCTAGACTTCCAGTTGGCGACTTCCTTTTTGTGATTGAAAGTACTTCCAACCATCGTGACTTGTTGCACTCATTTGTCATCATGCCATCATCCTTGTAAACAATGGATTCCTGCAATTAGAATGATCGGTGAAACACTTGCTTTTTTCAAGGAAGGTGAAGCTTCTAATGAAAGATTCCAATGGAGGATCTTAATTATCTTCATCTTGCAAATACTCCTTTCTAATGATGATGATGTATGATGAATTCTTTATACAATGCTAGATGACTTTTCTTCCAACATACTTATTACTACTTATGCTTTCGATGAGTTGCGAGACCTACTTCCTTCCCATGATATGTTGCTAAATCCATGTAGACTTCTACTTGACTATCTTTCAACTTCTATAATGATTTCATGAGCTCTTGTCTCCCAATCGTATGATGTCATCTCCTAATATGATATATCTCCTCTTGTACTTACAATGATTTACGCCATAGTAGAGGTATTTTCACCTCCTACTTCTCCTTGTTGTAGAAAGCTGTTGAGAATTTATAGGGTTGGTGATTAATTCAAATTCTCTACAGTATTACTTGTCAACTTACTTGAGTTACTTATGTCTTCTCTTCTTTAGCTTGTTTAGTCTTTCATCGAGTCAATTATCAAAATACATGAGACACAAAAATTAGGCTCTTAGAGCTAGAGCAAAACCTCTCCCTCTTGGAGAAACACATAGAAATTATTCTTATAGATTTTCAAATGAAAAGTACCATGACCAAGACTAGGACCCTTGACCTATGTATGCTTCCAAGACCTTGTCACTTCTTCTTTATTGATCTCCAAGGATGACCTTTCTTTTACGCACCAACACCTGCACCATGCTGCACCAATACTAGAGAACTCGATCTCTCGGTCTATCTTCGTTGACTCAATTGCTCAAACACTCCTTCCTTGTGATCTTCAAGATCTTTCTTATTTCTCTATATTAGTGTCTATTTTTCACAAATTATTCAGGATATTAGACAAATTCTTTCAGGTGCTACTTCTTATTACCTTGAGGTTACTTCACTTGGTACTCTGTGTCTTTCTTTTATGCTTATCGTACATTAGGAAGGTCAATCATAGATTTACCTTCCTTAATATTCTTTCACTATAATTTGTTGGAATATTGTCATTGATGGAAACAAAGGATGAGGCAAAGGAATGGGCAACGAAGAAGAAGAAGATGTTGGAATATTGTCATTGATGGCAACAAAGGATGAGGCAAAGGAATGGGAAACGAAGAAGAAGAAGAGTTTTCATGTAATGTATGAAGGAGGAGAAAGAAACTCAGTATATGGATGAGTTTCGGTAATACTCTGTTAACTACCCAGAGCATTGTTGAACAAGATTTATATATTCGGATAACATTTTATACATATATAAGGCGAAAAACTATGCAGGAAAGTATTTATTTGAAGGACTTGTGTTTATAATAAACATCCGGACACGACGGATCTATTAAACCATATTTAAATAAGAACACTGTTCCGAAACCACGAGTGGGTTTATAAAGCTGGTTTATCCATTCCGCACCACCTTTCGAGGATAAGCGGTAATTTCCGAATGGGCAGCGATTCCATAGAGGAATCGACACGTGGCTAGGCCACTATTCCAATACCGCCGCTGAAAGAACTCCTTCACGCGTTAACAAACCAACGTTGGAAGCCGAGTGAAATCTCTCAGAGCCGTTGATCTGGACAAAGGAGATCGGACGGGGGTCACTTTCCGTAGATGCACGAACAATACTCCAAGTGCGCGGGCGATAACCCATGTATGGGTGCGAGCGTTTGATTGGTTTTCAATTGCATGGTGGGTCCGGGATGGAGATCTATGTTTATGTAGATATTACGATATATTACGTGGATTAATATATGATCGTGCCGACGATCATTTTACATGGTGATTATTGTTTTTAATCAAAGTCTGAAGGGTGGTTGTATATGGTCGGAATTATATACATGAGGTCAGTTAACATGGGTTTAATTCAGATTTTTGTGTGGGACCCGATTTCCCTGCACATCTTTGGTTCATTATATTATGCTGAAATCTTAACCAAACCTTATATAAATCACCCCCACCATAGCAGCGAAGGCCCGTGGGTCCACTTGACCACGTGGCAATGTTTTAATGGAATCGTAGGTCTTGAATCACATAGTTCATTCGGCGGAGTTTTATTATGTGCTCCGATCAAAGGCCGTACACGATTGAGTTATATGTCACAGTTTATTGCTAATCCCGTCCGAGATCTTAATCGCAATCGAAACTTTTCTATTGTGTGCCCCGATTGCTTTTGTTCAAAGTTCGGACCCGATTGTGCTATGAGCCATGTTTTATGTGGTCATCGCATCTGGTTGATCAATCGCAATCACAAGTTTTGTTTTACACCGTCGATCTGCCGACTGCGATGTGGGCCCGAGTCAAAGAATGAAATTTGGTTCAAATTTTTATTGAGATATTAAAATATTAGCAAGCGTTGAATATTATTTATAAAATCCGAAGGGTTGTACATAAGGGGCTAAATCGATGTAAATACATTTGTTTATCACTTGATAAATAAATTAATAAGAAATAAAAACCCCGAGGGAAAATCTATTGGAAATATTGTAAAAGGAATACCATTAGCGGTTCGTGGTTTTGACTCATGGTTTTAATATAGGCGAGAACTATATAAAGTGATGAGAATTATAAAGAAGGTGAGAGGTTGATGAAAAACGAGTCTCCTTTGGAGAGACCTGTATGAATAAACCCTGATATATTTGAATCGATTTTGCGCCTGTAAATATGATGATAAGATTGACTGATGCAGTGATGAAGAACATGTTCATGCATAAGGGTGATGAATGAATGAAGCTCTTGAAGGAATATCTGGATGGGCAAACTCTGTTCTTAATTGAAAAATCTGAATGAACCTCTAGTCTTGAACGATGAACGAAGAAACGAGGAAGAGCTAGCGCATGACTACTAAAGAAAACATATGAATCCGGTGAGTCTGAGGGTTGGAGCCTTCATTTTGGAAATGGAAGTTTTCTGCCAATAGAAACTAGTGTTATGTCCAGGGGGTTGAAGCTCCCTTCCAGGAAAGGCTGGTAAAAGAGAGAAGGTTGTAGCCTTCTGCAAGTGGGTGCTTGCGTGCTGGTATGAATCTACACCAGCATATATTGTAAAAGGTTTTCTCTATAATAAAATATTGAAGACTGAGATCACAGCAGCGGTGGCTTTCTCCCGAATTGGGTTTCCACCTTAAATCCCGGTGTCCTTATGTGTTGTTCATGGTTAATGATTTGTTCTGTTATTTCTGTTTATGCTTAATGCTTATGTGAGGCAATTCTGTAAATAATATTTCTGGACATACATGTTGAATGTAGTACTGTAACATATGTTTTGAGAAAGAAAAGAAATATTTTTCAGCTTTAAATACTGATTCACCCCCCCTCTCAGTATTTTTCCCAACAATTGGTATCGGAGCCGATCCTTCTGAAAAGCTTAGTCGCTAGAAGGAAGATCATTCAAGATGAGAAATCAAGATGGAACATCATCTATCAGGCCTCCACTCTTCAACGGGAACAACTTAATCTTTTGGAAAACAAGGATGAGATCCTATCTTCAGTCTCTGGGAGCAGATGTATGGGCTATTGTTGAAGGAGGATATCAATATCCAGCCTCGGTACCAATAGATCCAACGGAAAGAAAGAATTATGAAAAAAATGCAAAGGTAGTCAATGCTCTATTGGGAAGTCTAACTGAATCAGAATTCGTCAAAGTCAAGCAGCTGAATATAGTGAAGGCAATATGGGACAAAATCATTCTAAGCTATGAAGGTGATGCAAAGGTAAAAAGTGCTAAACTTCAAACTCTTAGAATTCAATATGAGAATCTATAAATGCTTAATGAAGAAAGAATTGCAAATTTCTTTTTACGTCTTGATGATGTTGTAAATCGCATGAGAAATTTGGGAGAAACAATTACCGAATCCACTTTGGTTGAGAAAATTTTAAGATCTCTAACAGCAAAATTTGAGTCAAAAGTTTCAGCTCTTGAAGAAAAGCAGGATCTTCAAAATATTACTGTGGTACAACTTCATGGCATACTAACTGCATATGAAATGAGAAGAGGAGGACCATCTGAAGTCAAAGAAGCAGTCTTTAGAACTTCTACAAAAGGAAAGGAAGTACAAATAACAGAAGGATCAGGATATATCTTAGAAGAATATGAGATAAACTTCATAAAGAAACTTCAACTTGGCACAGGACGATTCAGAGGTAAGCTTCCTTTCAAATGTTTTGATTGTGGAAGAGTTGGTCATTATGCTGCTAAGTGTCCTTATAAAGAAACACATAAAAAGGGGAAGGAAGTAGCAAGAAGGAATAAGAATCATATTAGCTCTAAAAAGAGTTACTATACTCATGAAGATAGTGATGAGTTATCTGATAGTGAGGAAGAATGTGAACAAGATCTGAGACTTCTCATGGCATTTGAAAAAGAATCTAGAGAAGAAGAGGATTCTTTTGTGGACGCTCTAGAAGACAGTGATTTTCTTAATGAAAACAATAAACTCAAAATTTGCTTAGAAGAGAGAAAAATAATCATAGAAACTCTGAAAAATCAGCTTGAAGTTAAAGAGAAACACAATGAGAAATTAGAATGTGAAGTAGTAGATCTAAGAAAAGAGCTTGGGAAAGTAAAGACTCTGAATCTTAGATTTGCTAAAGGGTCTGAAACCTTAGATGAGATTATCAAGATACAACTTTCTCCTCTTATAAAGACAAGCCTTGGATATATTGGAGAATTTTCTCAGGCATCAACACCAAATTATCTAAAGGTAGTTACAGCTGGTTTACAACATGCTGCCACTCAGCAAGGGAATAAAGAATCTTTACAGGTAAAGCATGATCATTTCAATTCAAGTAACACTAACAGGAATGTCTTTCAAAGAAACACAAATCAACATATAAATTCATATAGAAGACCTTATGATCGCAAAAATTTCTTCTTCAATGGACAATGTTTCTCATGTCATAATTTTGGTCATAAAGTTATTCAGTGTGTAGCATATAAAAATATTATGACAAGAGAAGCAAGAAAGAAGAGGACTGATATTGAAGCAAAGAAGAACACTTATCACAACTTTTCTCCTCTTCAAAATGAAGTTGAATGCACTTATTGAAATAACTTTGGCCATGAAGAATCTGAATCCAGGAGAAAAGTTCAGCCAAAAGAACATGTTCCTTCAAGATCCAGAGTATGGAAAAAGAAGGAGTTACAGGTTGAAAATTGTGACATAGCGTTATTTGCAGAAGATGAAGAGAACCAATGGTACATTGATAGTGGATGCTCAAGACACATGACAGGTGATAAAGACAAACTTCTTGCATATAGTGCTCTAGAAAAGGAGAATAATGTTACATTTGGAAATGATACTCCTGCGGTAATTAAAGGTAAAGGATCTGTTTTCCTAAAGGACAAGGTAAAATCTAATGAAGTCGTGTATGTGCATGGATTAAAGCATAACTTGCTAAGTGTAAGTCAAATGTGTGATCAAGGAACTGAAGTTGTCTTCAGCTCAAAAGAATGTGTGGTACGCGATCTTGATACACGTAAAGCAATTATAAAAGGAAAAAGAACTCCAAACAATCTGTATATTTTGAAGAACCCCAAAGAACAATGTTATTTGAGTAAATCTTCAGAAAATTGGCTATGGCATAGAAGGTTGGGGCATTTGAGCTTCTCTCAAATCAACAAATCAAGCAGACTTAAAGCTGTTCGCGATCTTCCCAATATTACTCTACCTGAAAATATCATATGCAAATCTTGCCAATTCGGTAAGCAAACCAGGGTACAATTTAATGTCAAGGAAGGATCATCAAGTAAGCCTCTTGAACTCATTCATACTGACATATGTGGACCTATGAGGAAAAATTCACCCCGTGGTGAAGAATACTATATCTTATTCATTAATGATTTCTCTAGAATGTGTTGGATTGGGCTGCTTAAACACAAAGATGAAGCATTTGATAAATTTCAGATCTTCAAAGAACTAGTGGAGAATGAATTAGAATTAAAAATCAAGTGTCTTAGATCTGATCAAGGAGGAGAATATACATCCAAAGAATTTCTTGAATTCTATGAACAACACGGCATAAAAAGACAGTTCTCTGTAGCTGGCACTCCACAACAGAATGGTGTTGCAGAGAGAATGAACAGAACAATTCAACAAATGGCTAGAGCTATGCTTGATGATTCTGGAACACCTGACACATTTTGGGGAGAAGCAGCAGATACAACATCAAACATTCTTAACAAAGCACATGTTCGTGTAAATAGTGATAAAAATCCATATGAACTCTAGTAAGGTAATCCTCCCACTATAAAGCATTTTAGAATTTTCGGGAGAAAATGCTTTATCAAAAATAATGATGAAAAACTTGGCAAGTTTGAATCCAGAGCTGATGAGGGAATATTTCTTGGTTACTCCTCTAGGAGTAAGGCATATAAATGTTACAATAAAAGATTTCGAAAGATTGTTGAATGTATTGATGTTGTTATTGATGAGTCTACTGCAGCCCCAAAAGAAGAAAAGCAAACAACAAATGAAGATGATGAGGACACATATCCTTCTACATCAAACAATAATGATACAAACAGTACCCCCAGCGAAGAACCTGAAGAAGAGTTGTCTGAAAAGGCTCCATCAAGATATGTTCAAAAGAATCATCCAGAATCTCAAATTTTGGGAGAAAAGGAATCAGGTGTACAAACAAGAAGGGCTCTTGTGGGATCTTCTAGCAATCTGGCATTTTTGTCCATGGTTGAACCTCACAGTGTCAGTCAAGCTAGCAAAGATGAATTTTGGATTCAAGCCATGAATGAAGAGCTTGATCAAATTGAAAAGAATCACACTTGGGAGTTAGTACCAAGGCCTCATGACATAAATGTCATTGGAACTAAATGGATAATCACACTTGGGAGTTAGTACCAAGGCCTCATGACAGAAATGTCATTGGAACTAAATGGATATTCAAAAACAAGTTAAATGAGAATGGGGATGTTATAAGAAATAAAGCTAGACTTGTGTGCAAAGGGTATGCTCAACAAGAAGGTATAGACTTTGAAGAAACCTTTGCTCCTGTAGCCAGACTTGAAGCCATAAGAATGTTTCTTTCATTTTCAAGCTTCCAACAAATCAAAGTTTATCAAATGGATGTTAAATCTGCTTTTCTCAATGGTGATCTAGAAGAAGAAGTTTATATAGAACAACCAGAAGGATTCATTTTGGGAAATGATGAAAAACTTGTTTGTATACTTAAAAAGGCTCTATATGGTCTCAAACAAGCTCCAAGGGCATGGTACTATCGTCTTGACAAATATCTTCATCAACAAGGATTTTCAAAGGGGTCTGCTGATAGCAACTTATACACAAAAACTGAAAATGACAAACTCTTGATTGTGGTTGTATATGTTGATGATATCATTTTTGGAAGTAATAAAGAGTCTATGAGTCAGAAATTTGCATCTGATATGCAGAAAGAATTTGAAATGTCTTTGCTTGGGGAACTAACATTCTTTCTTGGTTTGCAAGTGCAACAAGCAACAGATGGCATATTCTTATCACAAGCAAAATACCTCAAGCAAATCCTGAAGAAGTATGGCATGGAAGACTGCAAACCTGTAAGTACACCAATGATAACCGGATGTAATCTCAGTTCTAATGATGATTCCCCCATGGTGAATCAACCTGAATACAGATCTATGATAGGAAGTCTACTTTATCTCACTGGGACAAGACCAGACATCATGCATGCAGTTGGGATTGTTGGACGATTCCAAGCTAATCCAAAAGAGTCTCATCTTCAGGCTGTGAAAATAATATTCAAATATCTACAAGGAACTCAAGACTTTGGACTATGGTATCCAAAGAATGCTAATCTTACTCTTCATGCATACACTGATGCAGATTGGGCTGGAAGTGTTGATGATCGGAAAAGCACTAGTGGTGGTGCATTCTATATGGGGCCCCGGTTAGTGTCTTGGTTCAACAAGAAGCAAAGCTCCATTGCCTTATCTACAGCAGAAGCAGAATATGTGGCTGCAGCATCATGTTGCACACAACTTCTTTGGATGATGCAAACTCTACAAGATTTTCAAATCAAATGTTCACCTCCTATCTCCATTATGTGTGATAATACAAGTGCCATCAGTATCTCAAAGAATCCTGTTATGCATTCCAAGACCAAGCACATTCCCATCAAATATCACTTCTTACGAGAACAAGTGCTTGAGAAAAAGGTGAAATTAGAATATGTTTCCTCCAAAGAACAAGTTGCTGATATAATTACCAAACCTCTACCTAAAGAAGCATTCGAATATCTCAGATAGAAACTGGGAGTAGTCTCTGCCATGCAGAGGATCAGGTCTACTTAAATACAAAAGACTAAATTGGTTGTGAGATGCTATCCGCATAGACTCAGGGGGAGCATTGGTCATCTTATGTTTAAACGATGCCGCATAATCTCAGGAGGAGCATGGCACTGTCGGTTCAACGGTTCTTGATCAACCTCTTTGCCATTGATGTCAAAGGGGGAGGAAAAGCAACAAAGGGCACCTATAAGGTCATCAGAGGCAGAGTATTGCCATCCATCAATGCCAAAGGGGGAGATTGTTGGAATATTGTCATTGATGGCAACAAAGGATGAGGCAAAGGAATGGGCAACGAAGAAGAAGAAGAGTTTTCATATAATGTATGAAGGAGGAGAAAGAAACTCAATATATGGATGAGTTTTGGTAATACTCTATTAGGTACCCAGAGCATTGTTGAACAGGATCTATATATTCGGATCACATTTTATATACATATATAAGGCGAAAAACTATGCAGGAAAGTATTTATTTGAAGGATTTGTGTTTATAATAAACATCCGGACCCGACGGCTCTATTAAACCATATTTAAATAAGAACACTGTTCCGAAACCACGAGTGGGTTTATAAAGCTGGTTTATCCATTCCGCACCACCTTTCGAGGATAAGCGGTAATTTCCAAATGGGCAGCGATTCCATAGAGGAATCGACACATGGCTAGGCCACTATTCCAATACCGTCGCTTAAAGAACTCCTTCGCGCGTTAACAAACCGACGTTGGAAGCCGAGCGGAATCTCGCAGAGCCGTTGATCTGGGCAAAGGCGATCGGACGGGGGTCGCTTGCCATAGATGCATGAACAATACTCCAAGTGCGCGGGTGATAACCCAGGTACGGGTGCGCACGTTTGATTGGTTTTCGATTGCATGGTGGGTCTGAGACGGAGATCTATGTTTATGGAGATATTACGATATATTACGTGGATTAATATATGATCGTGCCGAGGATCATTTTACATGGTGATTATTGTTTTTATTCAAAGTCCGAAGGGTGGTTGTATACGGTCGGAATTATACACAAGAGGTCAGTTAACAGGGGTTTAATTCAGATTTTTGTGTGGGACCCGATTTCCCTTCACATCTTTGGTTCATTATATTATGCCGAAATCTTAACCAAACCTTATATAAATCGCCCCCACCATAGCAGCGAAGGCCCGTGGGTCCACTTGACCACGTGGCGATGTTTTAATGGAATCGCAGGTCTTGAATCGCAAAGTTCAATCGGCGGAGTTTTATTATGTGCTCCGATCAAAGGCCGGACCCAATTGAGTTATATGTCACAGTTTATTGCTAATCGCGTCCGAGATCTTAATCGCAATCGGAACTTTTCTATTGTGTGCCCCGATTGCTTTTGTTCAAAGTTTGGACCTGATTGCGCTATGAGCCATGTTTTATGTGGTCATCGCATCGAGTTGATCAATCGCAATCGCAAGTTTTGTTTAACACCGCCGATCTGCCGACTGCGATGTGGGCCCAGGGTCAAAGAATGAAATTTGGTTCAAAGTTTTATTGAGATATTAAACTATTAGCAAGCGTTGAATATTATTTATAAAATCCGAAGGGTTATACATAAGGGGCTAAATCGCTGTAAATACATTTGTTTATCACTTGATAAATAAATTAATAAGAAATAAAAACCCCGAGGGTAAATCTATTGGAAATATTGTAAAAGGAATACCATTAGCAGTTCGTGGTTTTGACTCATGGTTTTAATATAGGCGAGAACTATATAAAGTGATGAGAATTATGAAGAAGGTGTGAGGTTGACGAAAAACGAGTCTCCTTTGGAGAGACCTGTATGGAAAACCCTGATATATCTGAATCGATTGTGCGCCTGTAAATATGATGATCAGACTGATTGACGCAGTAATGAAGAACATGTGCATGCATAAGGGTGATGAATTAATGAAGCTCTTGAAGGAATATCTGGATGGGAAAAATTTTTTCTTAATTGAAAAATCTGAATGAACCTCTGGTCTTGAACGATGAACGAAGAAATGAGGAAGAGCTAGTGCATGACTGCTGAAGAAAACATATGAATCTGGTGAGTCTGAGGGTTGGAGCCTTCATTTTGGAAATGGAAGTTTTCTGCCAATAGAAACTAGTGTTATGTTCAGGGGGTTGAAGCTCCCTTCCAGGAAAGGCTGGTAAACGAGAGAAGGTTGTAGCCTTCTGCAAGTGGGTGCTTGCATGCTGGTATGAGTCTGCACCAGCATATATTGTAAAAGGTTTTCTCTATAATAAAATATTGAAGACTGAGATCACAGCAGCGGTGGTTTTCTACCGACTTGGGTTTCCACCTTAAATCCTGGTGTCCTTATGTGTTGTTCATGGTTAATGATTTGTTATGTTATTTCTATTTATGCTTAATGCTTATCTGAGGCAATTCTGTAAATAATATTTCTGGACATACATGTTGAATGCAGTACTGTAACATATGTTTTGAGAAAGAAAAGAAATATTGGTCAACCTTAAATACTGATTCACCCCCCCTCTCAGTATTTTTCCCAACAACTTGTACAATTTGGATGATTATACAACTAATAGTACACTTCCCTTTAACTCCAATCTCAAATAGGTATTTCTCAGAACTGACATGCATGCATTATTTTTAGTTAATGATTAGTTATCTTATTTATCATTACATGTGAATTAAATCCAATTTAATTCAGTTTACCTCTCACTAGTTCCTCCATCAGTTATAACTAATTAAATTGATTTCAACTCAAATAAATTAAGCTAATTAATTACAACTGAAAAATAAATCAACCAAGACTCCTAAAAAGTAGGATACACTTTACATGCATCTATTTTGACCCTCAACTCAAATTAACTGAACTAACTAAGTCTTCCTCACTTATTTAACTCATACAAGTTGTCATGTGAAGTGGAATTACAATTTCCTTTGTAATTTAATTATGGGAAAATTAAATTAAAAGGCTCTTCTTGTTTCCATTTTCAATATTTCTTGTTTCAAATTTCAACATAAAAAATATATTTTTCCAAGAAAAATATGAATGGAATGCACCACCACCATTAGAGAAGTAGAATTACGGTCATATCCATCCATAAACAAATCCAAGAAGATTAAGTGAAACTACTTAATAAATCATTTTCATCTACAAACCTTAGTCATGGGCATCCATATAGTTGTAAATCAATCTGTAAAGTATCTTCTCAGTAAGTTACTTTAGCTATCCATTGATAAAAATATATAGGGAAAAAAGAGAGTAAAGGTACAGTGACTAGTTGTTTTCCAGAAGTTATAAAAATGAGTTAAAAATGAGAAGTGATTCTATTAGTTATATGAGAGACTTAACACACTTCTCACTAAAATAATAATATGTTTCCAAAAAAAATATCTAAGAAAATAAAAAAGTAAATTCTCTCTTTAAAATCCCTAGCAATAAGGTCATAATACATCAAATATACATGATACGAAAGTGGATGAGTCAATGTATCCCCAACGATGATACCAAAATGAAGTAAAAAAGCTTATAATGTCAATTTTTCTTCCATAAACACATGATAGGAGTCACATGTGTGACATGTGTGACCTTCAAGAGTGGATGACTCACTCAAAATTGGTGTTTAAGCCCTCCAAAGTGGAAATTTCCCTCGAAATTTTGCAATGTTACATTCTCTAAGTGACATTTTATCTTAGAAAAGGGAAACATGCTATGAGGACGGTGCCATGTCATCAAGAATCCCAATATGATCTCAAAGAAGTGGAACAACCTCTCAAAAAAGTAATACATCCTTCTCCAAGTGTTTTTCAAATCCCTTAATTTCCTTCAAGGGACCAAGTCGTATCTATAAAAATTATATCTTCTAAAGAGGGAGTTTACAAAATAAGTGTAGTCATCAATCTGATGGCATGTATAAAATTCTAATGCAACATAAAAAATGATTCATGTAAAATTTAAATGGAGCAATATAGATCAAATTAATAATCATCTTAAAACTTCATAATAACTCATATAATTCATATAATTTTCCAAGTTTCGGTATGGGGAGGTCATCATCAACCCTTATTGCATATGCCAATAACCCTGAAAGAAGTATCTCCTTAGAAATCCCATCAAGAAGTAAGGGTATTGATAGATGGTAAGGTTTGGGGAGATAGCGTCATGAATAATATTGCATAATCATGTCAAACTGGTTATGATATTCATGCACATTAATGCCTTTGCTAAGGGAGTGCATATGCATTGAGTTGCCTTTTCCTTAGAAATGTTTCTAACTATCCCTTCACCTTCCCTTTTCTTGTTTTTTCTTTATTCACCCCATTTTTTCACTTATTTAATTCAATCCCCTTTTTTCTATATGAATTTGAATGCATAGGGCTTGGGATAATTTCATTTATTCCTTTTCGTTATGTGTTTCAATTTTTTCCTTGTATTTTAAATTATCATTTATATATCTTAATTTTATTTTTCAACTTGAACTTTATATATTCCTTTTTTTTAATATTTATTTTCTCCCACCTTGAGCTTAAAACACCAACTTATCATGGGAAAATGAAACACAAACCTTATTTTGTGACAATATTTCAAAAATGTAGGATTTCCTCCTCCAAGTGTGCAGGTAGCCCCTCAACATCCTCCAAAGGTGATCTAGGTGGATATTGGTGTCCACCTACCTATTCTACTTGGACCCTGTTAGGGTCCCGTGATTTAGCAGATTGGTAGACCAAATGCATAGGGTAACATCAGACTAGTCTTTGGAGTCCTAGGACCTAGCCTTCTTGGACTCAAATAGGGCTCTCCCTATTGTGTACGAAGGATGTAAACTTGTTCACTTTAGATGGTTGATTTTAGGCTAGTTGTTAAGTGTAGTGTTTGTTTGTTTGTTTGGTTGGGTAAGATGATCAAGTAGGATAGGTGGAGTGAGAGGTCATCAAATCAATTGGGATATGGAGTCTATGAAATTCATTGATATCTCAATAATGAATTGGGGTACATCACAGGGAAAATCTAGTGTAGTCAATATATCTTTAAGGTTTATGTGTGAAGTGAGATGGACATTAAGTTGGGGAAACAATGTAGGGCAAAGGGCAGTTAAGAATCCTTAGTCGAATACCTATGAACAAGAAGGTATTAAATACTTATAAGAAAAATATACTAATCATGAGATAGGGCACACAATTTACACAATGAAAATACCTTAAACAAATAAACATTCAAGATGAACAATCCAATGGAACAAAGAAAAGAAAGAAAACTTATCTAACTTCAATGATTCTACTTTCAAGATTTGAAAAAATATAAGATGACAAATAGCTTTAATAAATGAAGCGGGAACTCCTAAAAATCATATATCAAACTATAAATAACTTTGAGGAAAGTTGATAGGCATGGAGAAAGGGAAAGATCGAAACAAGACCTCTTTGACTTAACCTAATGATGCAGCCAAAGGCTGCAAAACCCACATCTACACATATAAAATGTGTTTTCAACTTAAAACCCCAAATAAATCTCATCATGAGGTAACCTTAATGCAGAAGCTTACCTTTTTCAAAACCTATGGTTAAAAACCATATCATAAAATCCATGTTCGACTTTGTATTAAAACCCAAAACATAATGGTCCACACTTACCAACTCACCTTTAACCAATGACTATGGTTAATTTCTTTAATACCATATTACATATTTCTTTAATATGCCTTCCACCAAAGTTGACTCGACATTCACCAATCCAAATGCCACTAGAAATTTATATATAATCGGGCCCCACAGTTTCATTTCGCCCCACATATCCACCATATCCTTCAAAGTTTAGACTTTGGGTTAAAAATTCGGAAAATGTCAAAACTCAAACCCTTGGACCCACCTTATTACTCACGTTATCGGAAGCTTTGTTTAATCTTCCTTTGTTCTTCTTCTTCTATTATAATACTTTTATAATAGAAATTAACCATAAACCTTTAAAACTTACCATTCCACTAATGTAAGGAATTTCACACCTGTCGAGACTCATTTTTATGTCAAATAACATATTAATATTATATCTGGTCCCACAATTTTATTTCAACGTACCTCTTTTTCTCTGTCGTCAGATTTACTTTGTGTCTGATCAGACAGTGTTCGCATTCCAACCCGTTGCAACTTATGTGAACGTTTACCGCGCGATAAAAGTGGTTTTGGACATCGACGTGTTGCTTCCTCCACTATATCGTGTTCGATCCGATGATTACTACCTAACCTCAAAAAGTGGTGCGATAAGGCCTTTGGTTGTTTTCAAGACAACCCCATGGTTCCACCTTGACTATTGATTCATGGTTCTGAAATGCGTGTGGTTCAGAAACCTACTTCACTCATCCGCTGTTTAAAACTTAACCCATGGTTCCACATAACTCAGCTCTCTGTTCCACATTAACTCACGATTTATATTCCATCATACTTTCTTATCTCCAAGCCTATTCTCGATTCTTCGCAACTCCTGTCATATTCTGAGACCTGTTTTCTTTCACAATGCTAAATCTTCCTCCGCTGTTCTGAGATTTAATACTATCACACCGCCCCTGGTTCGGTTTGAATTACCCAAACTCAATCAATCAGTTATATGTCAAACTCATTCCATTTGGTTGTATCAAACAGAACAATAATTAATCATACACAGATTTCACAACGCATAGAAGAATAAAACAAATCATACTGCAATCAAATCTTCATTAATCATGAATTATAAAAATACCATCAAACCCTTTTTACAATTAGGATTTTGGCCTGATATGCCCTTACATGGACTTTTTCCTCTTTTCTGTCAAAGCTCGTAGGCTTTAAAATTAAATTCCTTCTATCATCTATTTCACTCTCATTCCTCTCTTTGTCCCTCTAATTCTTCAAAAGCTCACAATTTATAAAAGAAAGGATTCATGAACCAATTTAGTTCAAATCCAAAAATTTCTCACTGTCTCCTAAATTATCTATTCAGCTCCTTTCTTTATTCAAAAAAATCCTACATTAGATTTGTTTTTAAATCCTTCAAATCCTCTCTATTCTTAGGTTTCCTTACTCATCCCTAATATTTTACAACTCACGAGATATTCTTCATAAATCAATTTACAATTTAAATTTCCTCAAACTCAACTAAACTTAGGAAAATAATTAAAATGATTAAGCGAACCCACTCCATTTAGTAAATGAGAAATAAGACTCATGGGTCTTATAATTTTTGAAGAATTCCCCTGCATCAGACTCCCTAGGTTGAAAAAATTCATGGACTCCTGTTCATGAGTCACCCAACTGCTTCTGTTGTAAACTTCATGAAATTTCATCTTCCAACTGGTTGTCTGACCTCTTTCAATTGCAGGTGCATTTGTTGCCTTCTCTCTTTCTCCTAGATGCCAAATTCTGTATTGTGAATGTCCTTTTACTCTGTTGTTATAATCATCTCTTTTTCATAATGTTTGGATGCTGATATCCTACATAAACAACTTCTCAAACAATATAAATTTTTGCTCCCTGGTTTGCTGTTGTCTTGCCATTATCTCAATAAAATTGAGTTCCAACTTTATGTATTTTTTTTTCTATCCTATACCTGACTGTTGATTCTGACTCTTGACCTGATCACTAGCATTTTATTATATCCCAAAACCAATTCCTTTATGTTGTTCTATATATTCTTCCATCTTTTATTGACTTTCTTATTTTGACAAATTCTTATGCTTATCATCTTTGTAATTTCCACCATCCACTTATCCAACAATTTAAGTAGCATCTTCCCAATCTAAAAAGAATATTGTTTCTTGTTTGATACAAGAACATATAACTTCCCAACTACATATTTTCCATCAGCTGCAAATAATTCATTTGTTGAACTTGGTTCAAATACCTCCATATCTACATAAAATATGACTGAATTGTTCATCCAAATTTTTAATTGCGTACTCAAGATAAAATCTTGAAATTCAAACCTCCTTTGGATTAAAAACAATATCTATTTGTGGACTGTACTTTCACATCCTTTGTAACCTTATTTCTCTTCTGCAATGATTTATTTAAGAGTTATGCCAACTCTCCTTCCTTCATCCTAAACTTTTAAATCAACCAGCTGCTTACTATCATCCTCTTGTTCCCATAAGGAAAACTGGATTTCTGCATTTATATATTTCTTCATGTTTGCATAAACAAACATATCTCCAAGGGTATTTTGTCCTTCATCCTGGAAAACACATTCAAAAATTAATGATTCAAAATCAGAAAATGCATTACATTTTCCATCAATTCTACTCCATAATTTCTCTGATTTGTCATCCTCTTGATGTGCATATGACATATCAAAATTGTCATATCTTCCTTCATATTTCCTTTTCTTGAAAAAGTCTACTTTGTTTTCACTTTTCTTTGAATTCTGCCTCATTTCAAAATTTTGTTCTCTGCTCTTTTCTTTAGCCTTCCTTCCTTTCACACTTCTTTTCATTCTTCCTTCTTCTCCCTTACAAATCTGTAAGTCACTAAATTGTCTTTTCCATGCCTCTTCCTTTTCAATCAAAATCAGCCAGTCTCTAATCCTCTTTGTTTCTTTACATGAAACAAAATTATATGTAACATATTTTTCCTTCCCTGGTAAATTTCCTTTTACAATGAAAATCACTGTCAATATCATGAATATCAGTCTCCATTGAAACCCTTTGTTGCTCACTGTAAATGCATCATTCATGAAAGCATCCTTTCCTCCATCTTCTCAGACTTCCTGTCTCTTTCTAGTTTGCTGATTATATTCCTTTTTTCTCTGTTTGCAATTTGTACAAATAAAATTGTCTTCAAATTTATTTTGTGCAACAACCTTTGCCAACTGATCCTTATGTTCTTAACTGTCTTCCTTTTCTCTCCTCTTCATAGCCTTTTCTAGACTATCTATACCTCTTTGGACTGAATTCTCTTTATAAATCCTTGTTCTAACCTCTTCCACAGTATAATCTTTAGTAGGATCCTTTTCCATTAATGCTCCATTATGTTCTTCCAAGACAATTTCTTGTCGATTAACTATCAACACAAGTCCATAATTTTTGAGTAAAAATGAAACAAATAATACCATTACCTCAAATGCTTGCACTACACACATACTTTTGGTTGTTCCTGTCACAAGGCTATCTTCATACCTCTCTTCGGCTTATTCTTTTGCAATCTGCAATTTCCTTTTTTTCTCCAGACTGTTTGTCATTCCTTTTCCAGATCTCACTAGATTCATCACCTCCAACTTTCATGGTAGCTTTCAACATTTTCCTTTCTTTAGTGTCCTTGAACACATGTTCAATCAAGAATTTTTCCATTACAGTCACTTCTTCTAACATCTTCATTTCTTCAGCAACCTGCATAAACATATCTTGTAAACATTGTTCATCACCTGCATACATACAAAAATGATCAGTTTCAAAAATACTAGGCTCCTCTTTCTTTGATGTCTCAATCACATCTCTCTGTTGATCTGAACTTGTCCAATAGTTCAGAAATTCATCAATGATTCCTTCCTCAGCAAAGTAATCTACTTTCTCAGGTCTATAATAGTCATCTTCCATCTCTAACTCAACTGTTCTGAGTTCCTCTCTTAACATGATATAAATTCTTCTATTTATCTGCTTTTGCAACAGCTTCCATTTTATATTCTTTCTTCTCATAGTCCAACCATAACTTTGGTCCTTCATACTCTTCTCAAGAAGCACTATTATTGCATCAACACTTGCTTTCAATTCTACAATTTCTCTGTCAAATAATTATTGACTCATTTTCTTACCTTTTCATTTTCCTTGGAATCTTTCCTTCTTCTGTTGTGGCTTCTCTCTCAACCCCTATTATGACTATCAATAGTCATTTTCTCCTCCATCTCTATGAGCTCCTCACTCACTATGAGTTGCACTAAGCCTCTGCAAAAACAAGTCCTCCTTACTGCTGCTTACCTCACCAATCCCCTCTCTGGACTTGGTCTTTTGGTAAGCACTGGTTCTCTATTTATGCAACCTCTTGAGCATTCTTCTTCTTATCTTCCTAGGCCTATATCCTCCACTCACCTTCTCTTGAGAACACTTCAATTTTTCTCCCTGTCCAGCTTTTAGCTGGAATATTGAGGTTCACTGCCACTAACACAACTATTCTCCCTCCTTACATAGTCTTCTACTGTGTATTGTTGCTATCATTTTATTTACTATAGAAAAAATTTAAATGGAGCCAACATAAAAATATGGCTCATACCTGAGAGATATCCAAATGATTGATCTCTTTAAGCTTCCATTGGCTTGGACAATACACATGCTTCTTTACTTTTCACTATCTACACTTCAATTCTTCTGTCACAACTACTTAGCTGAAACTTTTGTTGCTACTTTCATCACATACACATATCATTAAAATTCTGCAAAGCCTTTACTTGATCCTATCTTCCTTAAGTATTTTTCACAATCTGCCTTTGATGTCATGTTGAAGGTCTCATTGTCTGTAGTATTTCAGAATTCCTCTTTGCATACAATCTCTTGTGTCCTGTGATTCCTCTGTATCATATCCATTACAATGAAAATCATGTACATGCTTAGAATAAAATACAATCTTTTCAATCAACTCCCCAGAGCATTAGTCTAGCTATAATACCACAATTGATGCAGCCAAAGGCTGCAAAACCCACATCTACACATATAAAATGTGATTTCAACTTAAAACCCCAAATAAATCTTAGCATGAGGTAACCTTAATGCGGAAGCTTACCTTTTTCAAACCCTATGGTTAAAAATCATATCATAAAATCCACTTTATGAATATCGAATCCATGTTCGACTAAGTATTAAAACCCAAAACATAATGGTCCACACTTACCAACTCACCTTTAACCAATGACTATGGTTAATTTATTTAATACCACATTAAATATTTCTTTAATATGCCTTCCACCAAAGTTGACATGACGTTCACCAATCTGAATGCCAATAGACATTTATATATAATTGGGCCCTACACTTTCATTTCGCCTCACATATCCACCATATCCTTCAAATTTTAGACTTTGTGTTAAAAACTTGGAAAATGTCAAAACTCAAACCCTTGGACCCACCTTATTACTCACCTTACCAGAAACTTTGGTTAATCTCCCTTTGTTCTGCTTCTTTCTATTATAATAATTTTATAATAGAAATTAACCATAAACCTTTAAAACTTACCATTCCGCTAATACAAGGCATTTCACACCTATCGAGACTCATTTGTATGCCAAATCACATATTAATATTATATCTGGTCCCAAAATTTTATTTCAATGTACCTCTTTTCCTCTAGTGTTAGATTTACTTTGTGTTTGATTGGATGGTGTTCGCATTCCAACCCGCTGCAACTTACGCGAATGTTTACCGTGTGATAAAAGTGGTTTTGGGCATCCACGTGTCGCTTCCTCCACTATATCACGTTCCATACGATGATTACCAATTGACCTCCAAAAGCAGTGCGATAAGGCCTTTGGTGGTTTTCAAAACCACCCCATGGTTCCACCTTGACTATTGATTCATGGTTCCAAAACGCGTGTGGTTCTGAATCCTACTTCACTCACCCGTTGTTTAAAACTTAACCCATGGTTCCACATAACTTAGCTCTTTGTTCCACATTAACTCACGATTTATATTCCATCATACTTGCTTATCTCCAAGCCTATTCTCGATTCTTTGCAACTCCTGTCATATTCCAAGACCTGTTTTCTTTCACAATGCTAAATATGCCTACGCAGTTCTAAGATTTAATATTGTCACGCCTCCCATGGTTCGGGTTGAATTACCCAAACTCAATCAATCAATTATATGTCAAACTCGTTCGATTTGGTTGTATCAAATAGATCAATAATTAATCATACACAGATTTCACAATGCATAGAAGAATAAAACAAATCATACTGCAAACAAATCCTCATTAATCATGAATTATACAAATACCATCAAACCCTTTTTACAGTCAGAATTTTGGCCTGATATGCCCTTACATGGACTTTTTATTCTTTTCTATCAAAGCCCGTAGGCTTTAAAATTAAATTCCTTCTATCATCTATTTCACTCTCATTCCTCTCTATGTCCCTCTAATGCTTCAAAAGCTCACAATTTATAAAAGAAAGGATTCATGAACCAATTTAGTTCAAATCCAAAAATTTCTCACTCTCTCCTAAGTTATCTATTCATCTCCTCTCTTTATTCAATGGAATCCTAGATTAGATTTGTTTTTAAATCCCTCAAATCCTCACTATTCTTAGGATTCCTTACTCATCCCTAAGATTTTACAACTCATGAGATATTCTCCATAAATCAATTTACAATTTAAATTTCCTCAAACTCAACTAAACTTAGGAAAATAATTAAAATGATTAAGGGAACCCACTCCATTTTTTAAATGAGAAATAATACTCATGGGTCTTATAAGTTTTGAAGAATGCCCCTACATCACCTAACAAGCAATACACAAAGAGAGGTTCCAAGACAGAGTTTAGATAGCATCAAATAAGCAGGGATTACCATAAATCATATTTGTAAACTAGCATATAAATCCAATGATGAAATAAACAAGCTTAGGTGGGCCTAAGGAGCAACTAAGAATTCCTTAAACTAACCCAGTAGAGGAAAACATAAATACAATAGCAAACAGGAGGACTGAGGTGCCTCAAAACAACATTTCTCAACCTATACTTTTCTGAGCTATTGCAACATAGAAAGATGGAAACAATGGTAAACAAGGAAACATGAACAAATCTAGAGATACATCACCATTAAATAAACTCAGGGATCCTGCAAGCAAGCCTTCATCATCATCAATCAAGGAAAATCATCCACAAGCTCCACAACACCAAATTGCTCTTTAACCTCAAAGAACCATGTACTACTCTCAAAACTCATCAAATGCCCACATTTACAATGAATCCTCATGCTCTATATAATAAGCAAGGAGGAGCAAAACCCAATAGAGTATCTATAATTCCGTTGGCTAATCAGAAGTATCTCTATTGTCCTTGAGGCCTTGCAAGGCCCAAGGCACAAAAATATCTAAAATAAATATCTTTTTGGCCATTTTTAGCAAAGAAATTGACCTTTTCGCCCTCACAAATCTCCTAAAACTTGCCAAACACACATTTTTAATTTTAAACCACAAGAGTGTAGCACTATGTTTTAAAATGAAATTTCATGCCAGGAATGTAGCACAGGAACAGGAAAAATTGGTCTTCTTACAACAGTGTTTTGAAGGTATTCCTGATGTCGGAAAAGGCTCCATGATGACTCGCTGGAAATCCATTGAAGTATAATTTCTAGATCTATCCTTGGTTCTCTGATATGACCTCTACAACCTATTCATAAAGTGGAAATTCCAAGACTAGTAAGAGCACACCACATGTCCTGAAAAGTGGGTAGAATGATGAAAAAGTGGGTGTTTTTTACCCTTTTGGAGGACCAAAACAACTCCAATTTATCTGAAAATTTGTGAGAATTTTATATGAGTGATGAGGAACCAAAAAATGCAATAATTTCCTCCTGAATATGATTTGAAAAAGAGTGTAGCACTAGGTGTGTTGCGCTCCTAGCCTCAAAATTTGAAAAAAACAAAAACTTGTCAAAATTCTCCCAAATTTGGTGGATAAGTCCTTCATAGGGTTTTGGAGACCTGTAGAAAATATTGAGGCAAGATTCTAAGGTTTACTTGGTATTTTCATCTTTTTAGTGTTTTGAATTTGAATGAGGGCCTCTTTGCTATGCCAATGAAAAAAGGTGTGATGGTAGTCTTGTTGGTGTCTTTATCATGACTATGGTCTTCATTTTCATTATCATCCTTCCCACTTTCTTTACTGTCACTATGACTACTCTTTGTGTTGCCTTTACTTTGCTTATCATTATTGTCACTTGTGGGGTCATTTCCTTTACTATTTTTATGACTGTCATGAATTTTTTATTTTTCACTTATGCTTGCTTCATTATCTTTCCGTATTTTTGTCACTTGCTTCATCTGTATTCATGTTGCCTTTTGTTTTATGCATTATGCTCACCTTTTTCATCTTCATCCTTGTCAAACCCACTTCCCTTTTCTTCATTATCTATTTCTGTTTCCTCATCAATATATTCCTTTGTTTCTTCTTCAATATATTCCTTTTCATCATGTATCCCTTCTTCATTATTTGACTCACTTCCTTCTTCTTCTTCTTCATTGTTTTTCCCATTGCCTTTGTCCTCATCATCCTTTTCATTATCTGACTTATCACTGATTTCTTGTTCTAAAATGTATTTTTCTTCATAATCTGTCCCTTCCTCTTGATTTTCATCATCATCCTCCTCCTCATCATTTTCTTCCTCATTACTTTTCATTTTCTTCTTCATCATGTGTTTCTTCTTTCTCACTTGTTCCTCCTAGCAGACGAAAAAGTATAGGCACGCAGCACTGGGCCAGTCGGATGGCTAAACGCATCGTGCTATGCAAGGCTGGACATGTCATCGGTAAGGCTGCACGCATAGTCAGCAAGGCTGCACACACAGTTGGCAAGGTTGCACGCACAGTCGGCAAGGCTGCACTTGAAAGCTTAGGCTCCCTTATACTAATACTCTTTATAATTTATCTCTTTGATGTAGTGAAAACACCTTTTATCTTGGAAAACCATGGAGGTCACCTTCACATATCCTTTGAAAACCTTCTGCCTATTTTCATCATGGAGATTTATGGTCTTTATTTCACTTCTTTTCCTACCTTCTCAAACTTTAGGCTTTAGGGCTTTTTCCCTTATTCATTTATAATTTCTACAAATCTTCAATTCATGCTTGGAAATGGGTTGATGTGATGGTACTTAACCTTGAATATGCTTGGAGGACCTTCAGAAAGAGTTTGGGAGTGAATTGAGTGTTTTTAGAGTTGAGGAGGCCCTCCTAGCCAAGGGCGCAGCACCACCTCCCAGGAGCACAGCGCCATGTGTAATTTATATGGGGAAAAATTGCTAGGAGTGCAGCACCAACTCCTGAGTGCGCAACATCATTTTACAAAGGGCATTAAGAGTCCTTCCCAGTGTCAGAATCAGGCCTGTGATAGCTTGTTGGAAATATTAACCTGTATGATTTCCACATATACCAGTTGTTTCATGATTGAAGTTTCTTTTCCTTGTCAAAATATTATTTTCCCAAGACTGGTAAAAAAGTGCTGAGTGATGGTGTAGAAATGTAGAGTGCTGGTGAAGACAACTTTTGGAGGCCTTAAATAACTCCAAATTGAGCTCATGATAGCTCATTCGAAATATCTTCAAGTATAGTTGTCATTTTATGTATCAATGAAGTCATTTGGACACTCCAGCTGTGATAAAACCTAATTTTCCCAAGGTCACTCCAAGAGTGCAGAAATTCTCCCGTGACACTTGTATTTTTAACATTGCTCCCAAACCATGATACCTATGTAAAAAATAAAGGGGGTTTTTATTCTTGGCCCTATGAATGAAAAAAAACTCTCTCACATTTGAAAAATTCAACTCTGTTTCATCAGAAACATATTTTTAAGAAAAACTGGCCCTAGGTGTGGCAAATGACTTGGCCCTTGGAATGAATTCTTGGAAAATGATGGAGGCATTATGTTTATGAGTTGGTATGGATTCATGATTTCTGATATGACCTACCATATGGATCTTCTACTCTTATGCCTCTTTTCCATAGAAAACCCTAGCTTATTTGGAAGAGGAAATTAGGGTTTGGTGTAGGGAATTTAGGACTGCCTTGTAGAGGGAGGGGAATGAAGGGGTTAAGGGTTGTCTAAATTCTTGGGGAAATTTTTGGGGAATTGGGATGGATGTTATAGAGTATGGGAAATTTTAATTGAATTATTTCATGAGGGGAAGGGGTACAAAAGGGAAAAACACAGGCCTAGTCTCGAAAAAGTGGCAAATTGTAGCAATAGGCTAGGTTTTGTAGAGAAATGATGATTTCGAGGGATAGGAGTGATGGGAAGTGTAAGAGCATCAGGATACAAGCCTTGTTGATGATTTAACTATGGAAGTCATGAAACCAAGAAAAATGCCCGAAAAAACCTTAGATGGACAATGGAGTCATAGGCAAGGGATAAACATGGTAATGAGATTATGGGTAGGAAAAAGGATGGAAATGAGAGGGAAAAGCCATTTGGAGTCTGTAGGAGTTACAAGGTGATCATGAAATAGTAAAATGGTAGGATAGTAAAAAAAATTCTCTAAGGATAGTGAAGGCAATGAGATTTCTAAAACTCACAATGTTCATGGAATTTTGTTTTTAGAAATATAGAACCAATAATTAGTCATCTATGGAGAGTGAAAATTACTAATGACCAACAGTGGCCCCACTTGGGGAGGTCAGCTCCTTTTCAGGAGGTGTCCAGAACTTCAGATCTCTGGATTCATGAAGATCAGTGCCTCATCCATTAGGCAGATTTTTCTTCTTTCATTTGTTGATGTTTCTACTAAAGTTATGATCTAAAAATTTGAAGGTCATGTTAGCTTCAAACTCATCTCTACCTACCCAGCTTACTTTTCTAACATTTTTTCTTCACTTTGGTGCATTTGGACTGGCGAACCCTTGAAATTGTTTTATTTTGAAAGCATAAAACAACTATCTACTTCTACTCTTATTACTCCCAATAGTTCAGATTGGGCTAATGAAATCTCTTTATTCTCTACCTAGTTTATTCATTTGTCAAGATTAATTTGTTTTACAAACTTTATTCTCTATCCTACTGATATGAAATTGAAAACATGATCAAACCAGGGTTAAGCTATCTGATTTTTCATGGTCTGTGGCATTTGGAAAAGCTACACACAGTCATTATTTTGCAAACATTAAAAGTGAAATCATTATGGCTATGATTTGGAATTTTTTATTCATCCCTCTCTCTCTTCTTTGTTTTATATTTGAGCATGTGGAACCAAAAATATTTTCTCCCTAATCTATTGCTACTGACAAGTCAAGTTTAGATGTTTTGATAAGCTCACTTTCACTAACCTATAAACATAAATTTAAGACATGTTCAGCCATGATTAGGCTAGATGACTGAACAACACCTTATTTTTGAACCAAAAATGGCATTTAGGCTTGCACACTTTCATTACTACTAATTTTTTTGGTTATGGGGTTGTACCTCTTATTTTCATCTTCCCTCTTTTTCATTTTTTCTTTGTTTTTTTACTTTTCCTCTATTTTTTGTCAAAACAATCTAAAACTGAAGGCAGAAGGATGCTCATAGTGTTGAGCTTATTCGCTTGCATATCTATCCTAATATAACTTATAAAATATATACATTCATTTGGTGAACTCCCTTTTCCAATATAACCAGTTAAGTAGATGATTCCATGAGTGATTTTGTTTCAGCTCTTTGAGTGTGGTGAAAAAATCAAAAGAACACTCCCACCTTACTAGTGTTTGAACAGTAGAGCCTAAAATGTTCTTGAAATTTTGCATCAAACTTCTCTTGACATGACATACTCATCCTTTATATGTCTCTAATAAATCAGCAAAGGGATCTTGAAATAATACCTGAATGTGAGGATTTGGAAAATAAGCTTGATCGAGGACTGCTTCTTCCTCCACTTGGCTAAGCTTAGGACTCTTTTTGGAAAGAAACTCCTTCTCTTCCTCATGATCATCTGCACTCTCAGACTCATCATATATTTCCATTTTTTCCTCTATCAAACCTAATTGAATAGATCCATAGATGTTCTCTTTCTCTTTTGAAGGCTGGACATAGGGCTGAATGTGTTCTTTGTTGTTAAATTCAATACCTAAAGATTGTTGATTTTTTATTGCATTAAGGTTGTCTTTGATGAACTGAAAGGAAGCACAACAAGGAGGTAAAGACCCTTCCTTTTCTCCCAAAATTTTTGCAATTTCTTCTTCACTGTCATAGCTGAGTGGTATTTGATGATCATATTTGAGCTGTTGAAAATAACTGTCTTTGTCCCACAAACTAATCACTGATTGTTCTGTAGTGTTATCTTGAGTCTAGAGAACATAATCATCATCATATTGATCACATTTGGGAAGCTTATTCATAGGAGGAATGTCATCCATTATGCACATTTGACCAACAGATTGTTCCACCATATGAAAAGGAGAGTGTTCATGCCCAATGGCTTCTCCTTTAGCAATCTGAAAAGACTCGAAGCACAAGGGTAGGGAATCAAGAGGTGCTGGCTCATCTTCCATTTCTGGTTTTGTAATCCAAATAGTCATACCAAGAAGATTTGAGGGGAGAACTTCTGGATTTGAAAAATGGTTTGTATTATCCATTTTTTCCCTTACTGATTCTTTAGAGCATTCTACCTTGTTTCTATTTTCAATTTTCTTGTAATACTCTATTAATAGTGAATCACAAGATGTAGGAAGGCATATAGTACTTACTTGACAACTTTCCACATCTTATTCTTTGCAACCTTTCTCAGCCAGTATGTTTTGATGGCTATCTTTGCATTGAATTGACTGATTTTCTTCTTCCCAAGAAAATGGTACTGACTACTTTGAATAATCAACACCAACCTAAACCTTGTACTCTTCCTCTTTCCTGCCAATTATATGCATCATTTTTCAAATTGTATCTGTCAACATCTCTAGCTTTACCTCTGAAGATATCAGTCTCTCTTGATCTTCTTTGTCTTTCTCTATTACTCTTAGCTCTGCCTCCCTGTTTAGTATGTTGGCTTCCACATAAACTGATATCCTTTTCATTTCCTCTAGGGTCAAAGGATGTCTTTCTCTCATCTGGAAAAACATATCTGGGTCAAAAGAACTTGGGTAGTGCAAGAGAGCCCACCCTGAAGGTGGCTTTATCTTAGCAGGTATTAAATTGTATAATTTATTGAACCTGGCTGAAAAGTCTTGTATTGTCCCCCCTGGTTGTCTTTTTAAATGGTTGGATTCCTTCATGATGAGAACTTCATTTCCCATTACCACCCACCTATCTAGGAAGAGTTGAGTGAATTGATGAAAATTGATAATTCTTGCAGCTGGAAGGTCCTTAAACCAACTCTTAATTTTCCCTTGTAATGAAAAGAAAACATTCTAATACACACATAATCTTCTCCTATTTCAAATAGGTCAAGTAAGTTCTCAATATTTTGAATGTGTTCTTCAGCAGTGACTTTTGAGCTTTGTCCATCAAATCTGGGTAGTTTATTTGCAAGATTTGCAGGGAGGGCCCGGAGGATAGGAGGTAAAACTAGAGGCTTGTATCTTTCTGGGACCTTTGTGGGTATAGGTAGTGAAAAAATATATTTATGATTGTTTGAGTTTTCAGCAAGACTAGGAAATGTAACATGAGCTCATGTTTCACTAGGTCTTCCACAGGTGAATTTGGGGTAGGCACAGGTGTATAAGTTTGCTCATGGTCTGAAATTTGAGGCTCAGCTTTTCGAGGCTTGAGATCTTTCCAAATGTAGATCTCATTAGTGTATTCTTGATCATTCTTAAAGTAGGATAGAACATAGTTATAGATAAAAACAATAATTTCTTGAATCCAACCTAGGCCTGAGTGCTCTTTCTTTCTAGGATGACTGGTCATGTTTCAGGTTCTTCCTCCAATGGAGTCTTTAGGTCTATTGAGGGTTGTGGAGTTGCCAAGTGGATGATTTCAACTATTTTAAGGCAGGATGCTATCCATCATCAACAACTGAATACCAATCTAAGGATATTTTTTGGTTTTTTGAGGTCCTAAGGAATACTTAGATTGTCACTGACTCAAAAGGTCCCACCGTGATCACCATTATGTTAGGGTGGTGACGAGGTGGAAATGAACCACCAGATACTATCTGTCAAGGGTTTTTGAATATTTTAAGGAATGTATAAGCATGAACTTACTCAGAAAGTCCCACAGTGATTTCCATTATGTTAGGGTCCCGTGATTCAGTATATTGGTAGACCAAATGCACAGGGTAACACCAAACCAGCCTTTGGAGTCCTAAGACCTAGCCTTCCTAGATTCAGAGAGGGCTCTGTCTATTATGTGTGAAGGATGTAAACCTGTTCGATTTAGATGGTTGATTTTAGGCTATTTGTTAAGTGTAGTGTTTGCTTGTTTGGTTGGTTGGGTAAGATGATCAAGTAGGATAGGTGGAGTGAGAGGTCATCAAATAAATTGGGCTATGGAGTCTATGAAAGTCATTGATATCTCAATAATGAATTGGGATACATCATAGGGAAAATATAGTTTATTCAATGGATCTTTAAGGTTTATGTATGAAGTGAGATGGACATTAATTTGGGGAAAAAATGTAGGGAAAAGGGCAGTTAAGAATTATTTGTCAAATACCTATGAACAAGAAGGTCTTAAATACTTATAAGAAAAAGATACTAATCATGAGATAGGGCACACCATTTACTTAATGGAAATACTTTAAACAAGTAAACATTCAAGATGAACAATCCAGTTGAACAAATAAAAACAATAAAACTTATCTAACTTCAATGATTCTACTTTCAAGATTTGAAAACATATAAGATGAAAAATAGCTTTAATAAATGAAGAGGGAACTCCGAAACATCATCTATCAAACGATAAATAATTTTGATGCAAAATGATAGGCATTGACAAAGGGAAAGATCGAAACAAGACCTCTTTGACTTAACCTAACAAGCAATACATCAAAGAGAGGTTCCAAGACAGAGTTTAGATAGCATCAAATAAGCAGGGCTTACCATAAATCATATTTGTAAACTAGAATATAAATCTAATGGTTAAATAAGAAAGCTTAGGTGGGCCTAAGGAGAAACTAATAATTCCTTAAAATAACCCAGCAGAGGAAAACATAAAGACAATAGCAAACAGGAGGACTGAGGTGCCTCAAAACAACATTTCTCAACCTATAATTTTTTGAGCTATTGCAACATAGAAAGATGGACACAATGATAAACAAGGAACCATGAAAAAATATAGAGATACATCACTATTAACTAAACTCAGGGATCCTGCAAGAAAGCCTTCATTGTCATCAATCAAGGAAAATCATCCACAAGCTCCACAACACCAAATTTCTCTTCAACCTTAAAGAACCATGTATTTCTCTCAAAAATCATAAAATGCCCACATTTACAATGAATCCTCATGCTCTATATAAAAAACAAGGAGGAGAGAAACCCAATATAGTATCTAGAATTCCATTGGCTAATTAGAAGTATCTCTATTGTCCTTGAGGCCTTGCAAGGCCCAAGGAAAAAAATATCTAAAATAAATATCTTTTTGGCCATTTTTAGCAAATAATTTGACCTTTAGGCTCTGAAAAGCCTCCTAAAATTTCCAAATGAACATTTTAAATTTTCAACCACAGGATCATAGCATTGTGTTTTAAAATCAAATTTCATGCCAGGAGCGTAGCATAGGAATAGGAAAAATGGGTCTTCTTACAACACTATTTTGAAGGCCTTCCCGATGTTGGAAAAGGCTCCGTGATGGCGCGTTGGAAAGCCCTTGAAGTATAATTTACATATATACCCTTGGTTCTCTGATATGACCTTTTAAAACTATTTAAAAAGTGAAAATTCGAAGACTGGTAGGAGCACATCACATGTCCTGAAAAGTGGGCAAAATGATGAAAAAGTGGGTGTTTTTTACCCTTTTGGAGGACCAAAACAACTCCAATTGATATGAAACTTTGTGAGCATGTTACATGAGTGATGAAGAACCCAAAAATGAAAGCCTTTCCTCCTGAACATGCTCTGAAAAAGAGCGTAGCACCAGGTGTGTTTCACTCCTAACTTTGGTGAATAAGTCCTTCATAGGGTTTGGGAGACCTGTAGAAAATATTGAGGCAAGATTCCAAGGTTTACTTGGTCTTTTCCTCTTTTTAGTGTTTTGAATTTGAGTGAGGGCCTCTTTGATATTCCAATGAAAAAAGGTGTGATGGTAGTCTTGTTGGTGTCTTTATCATGGCTGTGCTCTTCATTTTCATTATTATCCTTCCCACTTTCTTTACTGTCACTATGAGTGCTCTTTGTGTTGCCTTTACTTTGCTTATAATTATTGTCACTTGTGGGGGTCACTTCCTTTACTATTTTTATGACTCTCATGAATGTTTTCTTTTTCACTTATGCTTTCTTCATTATCTTTCCATATTTTTTTCACTTTCTTCATCTGTATTCATGTTGCCTTTTGTTTTCTGAATTATCCTCACCTTTTTCATCTTTATCCTTGTCAAACCCACTTCCATTTTCTTCATTATCTTTCTCTGTTTCCCCATAAATATCTACCTCTATTTCTTCTTCAATATCTACCTTTTCATTACCTGTCCCTTCTTCATTATTTGACTCACTTCCTTCTTCTTCTTCTACATTGTTTTTCCCATTGCCTTTGTCCTCATCATCCTTTGCATTATCTACATTATCACTGCTTTATTGTTCTAAACTGTATTTTTCTTCATAATCTGCCCCTGTCTCTTGATTTTCATCATCATCCTCCTCCTCATCATTTTCTTCCTAATGACTTGTCATTTTCTTCTTCATCATGTGTTTCTTCTTCCTCACTTGTTCCTCCTAGCAGATGAAAAAGTACAGGCATGCAGCACTGGGCCAGTCGGGTGGCTGAATGCACAGCACCGTGCATAGCTACATGAATTATTGGCAAGGATGCATACATAGTCAGCAAGGCTGCACGCATAGTTGGCAAGGCTGCACTTGAAAGCTTAGGCTCCCTTATACTGATACTCTTTACAATTTGTCTCTTTGATGTAGTGAAAACCCCTTTTATCTTGGCAAACCACGGAGGTCACCTTTAGATATCCTTTGAAAGGCTTCTTCCTGCTATCATCATGGATATTTATGGTCTTTATTTCACTTCTTTGCCTACCTTCTCAAACTTTAGGCTTTAGGGCTTTTTCCCTTCTTCATTTACAATTTCTACAAATCTTCAATTCATGCTTGGAAATGGGTTGATGTGATGGTATGTAACCTTGAATATGCCTGGAGGACCTATAGGAAGATTTTGGGAGTGAATTGAGTGTTTTTATGTTTGAAGAGGCCCTCCTGGCCAAGGGCGCAACAACACCTCCCAGGAGCGCAGCGCCATGTGTAATTTATATGGGAAACAATTTCTAGGAGCGTGGCACCAACTCCTGAGCGTTCAACATCATTTTGCAGAGGGAATTTGGAGGCCTTCCCAGTGTCAGAATTGGGCCCGTGATAGCTAGTTTGAAAGAATACCTCTCTACTTTCCAAATATGCCGGTTTTTTCTTTATTGAAGTTTATCTGCCTTGTGAAAAGTTGATTTTCCCAGGACTGTTCAAAAGGTGCTAAGTGATAGTGCAGAAATGCAGAGTGCTGGTGTAGACAACTTTTCGAGGCCTTCCATAACTCCAAATTTAGCTCATGATAGCTCATTGAAAAGCTCGTAAAGTTTAGTTGTCATTTGACTCATCAAGAAAGTCATTTGGACACTCCATCTGTGATAAGACCTGATTTTCCCAAGGTCACTCCAGGAGTGCATAAATTCTCCCGTGACACCTATATTTTTTACATTGCTCCCAAACCATAATACATGTGTAAAAAATGAATGATTTTTTTCTTCTTGGACCTATGGTGGACAAAAACCTCTCTCATTTTTTCCAAATTCATCTTTGTTTGGTCAGAAACATATTTTTAAGCAAAACTTGCCCTAGGTGTGGCAAATGACTTGGCCCTTGGAATGAATTCTTGGAAAATGATGGAGGAATGATGTTTATGAGTTGGTATGGCTTCTTTATTTCTTATATGACCTACCATATAGATCTTCTTCTCTTACGCCTCTTTTCCATTGTAAACCCTAGCTTTGTTGGAAGAGGAAATTAGGGTTTTGTGTAGGGGATTTAGGACTGCCTTGTAGAGGGAGGGGAATGAAGGGGTTAAGGGAAGTTTAAATTCTTGGGGAAATTTTTGGGAATAGGGATGGGTTCTAGAGAGTAGGGGAAAGTGGAATTTGAAGGATTGAGTGAGGGGAAGGGGTCCAAAAGGGAGAAACACAGGCTTAGTCTCGAAAAAGTGTCAAATTGTAGTAATATGCTAGGTTTTGTAGATAAATGATGATTTTGAGGCATAGGAGTGATGGGAATTGTTTATTAAGGTATAATAAGGATAAGAATAAGTGTAAGAGCATCAGGATACAAGCCTTGTTGATGATTTAACCATGGAATTCATGAAACCAAGAAAAATGCCCTCAAAAACCTTAGATGGACAATGGAGTCATAGGCAAGGGATAAACAGGGTAATGAGATTATGGGTAGGAAAAAGGATGGAAATGAGAGGCACAAGCCATTTTGAGTCTATAGGAGTTACAAGGTGATCATGAAATGGAAAAATGGTAGGATAGTGAAAAAATTTCTCTAAGGATAATGAAGGCAATGAGAATTCTAAAACTCACAATGTTCATGGAATTTTGTTTTTAGAAATCAAGAACCAATAATTAGCCATCTATGGATAGTGAAAATTACTGATGACTAATGGACCCCACCATTTTTTCTTTTAGTTTCATTAATTGTAGCACAATTTACTATTTTTAGCAATTTTTCGGGTCTTGAACTTCCAGATCAATTTTGAGGCCCTAAACGACATTTTTTTTTTTGGAAAACAAGTACACCCTAAGCCTATGGAAAATGCTTCTAGTCAAAATTTCTAGTCCTCGGATAAATATTTATAATGAGGTGTCCTACATGTAAAACATATATTGTATTCCAAAATTACGACCTCGGGAAGTTGATGTACCAATTTACCCCAATGGGGCCCACAAACGTTTGGCGCTTCATCACATAAGGTTAGTTTTTTGGATTTTTAGAGTTTCCCATTTTTTATTAATAATAAATAAGCCTTCGAGCCTCATTGTAAGATATTTCATAGGTCATGTTACCACCACATAACTTGTTAGAGATAAACCACCATCACCTGAGCTAGTTTATTTCCATTATGCATGAAATTAATTTTCGGTATTTTGTTATCAATGAATTGAAGTTCAGTTTTCATTGTAGCTCTATTTTTATGTTTCAATGTGTATTTCATTTTGTTTAAGAATAAATTTGGATAAGTGGTTTCAGAACGATATTCTCTTTCTCTGTCTTTCTTTGCATGTCCCCAACGAGGTCAGCGAATAAGGAGTTAGGGCTCGAAATAGTTGAAAATTTGCAAGGCCGGCTTTACCAACCCTAACGACCACCCATGTAGGAAGAAAATAAATACAATGGAGTAGGATATCCTTTCAAAATATTGCTCAAAGAAGCCCTCAAGTGAAAAAGGAGCACGATGATGGACAACTTTGCCCAGATCTTTCGACGCATTTCCACAAGAGACACATATTCATCCAACAACCCCTCTGGAAGTGCCAGTCCCTTTAAGGTACAAGTCAAATTTAAAATTCCCATATTTGAAGGCTAGATAGATGCATATGTGGTATATAAATGGTTAAATATGTTGGTAGTATATTTTTCGGTTCATAATTTTTCCAATAGGGAAAACATTACTTTTTCACTCATCAAATTCGCCCCCCACATCAAGGACTGGTGGGAAACCTACTCTAAGAAGAGGAACAAGAGGGAACCCTCATTATTTTCATCTGCACCCAATTGGAATTATTTCCAATATGCCATCAAGGAATGATATTACCCTGTCGAGAGCTATGAAGATAAGTACATAAAGTGGACCACACTGCAACAAGGAGGGGACCAAAACATGCCAGAGTTCACAAAAATTATTCATACCCTTCACACAAAGCTTTGTATCAAGGATTCTAAGTGACATATAGTACTCAAGTACTGCAACTATCTACAAAAATACATTCAGGATGAGATGGAGTTATGGAAATATCCTCGCTTAGCATTGCCTATCAATATGTTGTTAAGATAGAAAAAAAATTATGGAAACTGAAAGAAAAAATGGTGGGGGTCCAAGTGGAATAGGTGAGTAGCCACTAAGGTACACCTGGATCAAAAGGAGGGATTTGTTCAAAATGACAACAAGAAATATTGAAAATGGCACCCATAAGGCTTCTAGTGTAATTTTCCCTTAATTAAATTAGAAGTAAATTGTAATTCGACATGACATGACAACTTGTAAGTGTTAAATGAGTCAGGAAGATGGAGTTATCTCAGTCAATTTGATTATGCGGTCAAAATGGAGGCATGTAGAGTCCACTCTAAGTTTTAGCGAGTCCAGTTGCAGTTTATTTTGAGTTGTAATTAGTTAACTCAATAATTTGATTTAAAACCAGTATAACTAGTTCTAATTGAGAGATGAACTAGTGATAGGTCTAGTGAATTAAATTTGATATAATTCCCATGCAGTGCTCAATGAGATAACTAATAAATTTCTATAAATAGTTGATACATGTCAGTTCTAAGGAAGGCCTAGTTGAGATTGGATTCAAAGGGAAGATAAATATCAGTTGTATAATTAGAAAATTGCATGGGTCATGCTTGAGGTCATCAAGATGCCTTAAGGAATTTCACAAAAAAACGTTGGGAATTTCCTTATTAATAGGGCCAAAATTCATCCAAGAATGCGTAAGCAAGGCTGCTTAGAAAGTGGTTGAGAATTGGCTATGTATTAGACCAATTTGTTGGCAATATGATGCTGAGTGTTGTCCTTGATGGCAACCCACTTGATGAAGATGATGGCAACCTACTTGATGAAGTTGTCCTTGATGGAATATGTCTTGATGAACTTGTTATTGATGTGAATCTGATCAGTACAGAAGGTAATGATGAAAGGAATTCAGTCTGTGTTAGAACAATGATGAAAAGAGTATGTCTCAAGGCATACGCGGGTTTGTCTAGTCAAAGTAGCGTATGCACGCGGGAAATAACGTTCCAAGTCGCGTATGGGAAAAAGCGCTCTAAATATGCAAAACCAGGGGTAACCACCATGGTATTGACCCATTGTATTGAGTAATGATTCGTCTATGTGACCCCGTCCAGGAATACCATCGAAATTAATGTGGTTTTGGTTCATGGTATTGATAAAGGGTAAACCTATATAAGGAGAAGAAATTCATTGTGCAAATGTGGACAAGAAGTCTGAGCTTGAATGAATACTTCTCTCTGAAGCATATCTGAATGGAAAGGGTTACAGTTGAATGAAAGATCTGAATGTATGATGCACCAATGAAGAAATGATGAAGAAGGGAATCTAGATCTGGAATGTATTTGTATTTGCTAGATCTGTTTATGGAATGATTAGATTTGAGATGAGGCGAACATCTGTCTAAAGTAAACGGTAAAAATCTGAGTGATGTATCTGTTCTAAAGAATTGCAATGACCTAAATGTCTGAAGAACTATACGCTAGTTCGCCGCAGAGTAAGCGCGTATATACGCGGGTTTGCTGAAGAGAAAGCGCGTATGGGTAGTAAAATTAGCTCTGCAATATGTACAGAAGTATACGCGGGTTTGTATGGTCGAAGGCGCGTATATACGCAGGATCAGTGAAAGGAACGCGCGTATGAAGATTAGGGTTTGCTGAAATTGTAAGGTATCTAAATGTTTGATACGATTGCGGAGTTCTGTTTTTGATGATGTATGGTCGGGCTCAATGTTATGGAGTGGGTCCCGGTCTGAAAAATATGTTGTTTGCTTGCACTGCAGGGGTTATTGTTCTATTCTCAATTTTTGGATCTGGTGTGAAGAGTGGGCAGAACGTGGTCCACCGAGTGCGGGGTTGTAAGCCTTCAGTTCATTAGTTGTGCTCCTTCAGAGTGAAGTATTGGTAAGCGAGAGATCGGGGGGTTGTAGCTCCCTTACCAATTGAGGCTGGTAAACGAGATCAGGGGGTCGTAGCTCCCTTCCAGGAGAGGCTGGTAAACGAGTCAGGGGGTTGTATCTCCCTTCCAGGAGAGGCTGGTAAATGAGCGCAGGTGGGTGCCTGCGTGCTGGTAGGAGTCTGTGCCAGCACATATGTTGTAAGATGTTTTCTCTATAATAAAATATTGAAGGCTGAGACAACGGTAGTGGTGGTTTTCTCCCGACTTTGGTTTCCACCTAAAATCCTGGTGTTCATGGGTGATGCTTATGTGTGATGGTTTATTCTATTATTACAGCTCATGTTTAATGTTAACTAAACATCAGAATAATGAATGTTGCATAGATCTAAGTAAATATTTAAATGGCATAATAAGATCTCTGTGTATACGCGAGTTTTATGAAGGATATCTGCGTGTATATGCTAGTTACCTTCAGCAAAGTAGCGTATGTGTTTTAGAGAATGAAAAAGTAAAAAGATTTGAAGTAAGTCCTAAATACTAATTCACCCCCCCCCCCCCCCCGTCTCAGTATTTTTCCCAAAAATTGGTATCGGAGCAGGTCCTTCTACAGAAGCTTGATCGCTTGAAGGAGATCTGTCACAAGTGATCAAAAGAAGGAAGCAAAAAAAGAAGGCTACTGAAAAGGAGATATCTCAGAAAACATGTGCAGCAGAAAATGAAGAAGATGAAACAGGTATTGATTGTTGTTCTTGTGATTCACTTTCCTGTGCATGCAATAGTGAATATAGTGAAAGAAAAGTTTTGGATCTAGAGGAAGCTATCAAGAAAATTGAAGATCAACGAAGATCAATTAATAAAATCGAAGCTATGTACAAAGGGATGAAAGAACAGATAGAAATACTGAATGGACAGACAGACAAGTATCAAAGGTTTCATGCTTATGCATCCAATCGAATTAAAAGACTAGAAGCAGAAATCAATGATCTAAATGCAGATCTCGAAAAATCAAACAATAAGAATGCAAGACTTGAAGCAGAAATCATCTCCCTCAAAGAAGATCTGGAAGATTCAAACAAGAAGAATGAAACACTTGAAGCTGAAATCATCTCTCTCAAGAAAGATCTGGAAAAATCAAATAAGAAGAATGCAGCAGAAGTCATCTCTCTCAAATAAGACCCGGAAATATCAAATAAGAAGAATGAAGAACTTGAAGCAGAAATCATCTCTCTGAAAGCTAACCTCGAAGCATCGAATAAGAAGAATGAAGAACTCTTACAAACATGTGAAGATCAAGAAAATTGGTTGAAGGAAGAAATCTTAAAATTGAATGATCAAGTAGAAGAAGGAAAAAGGGTTGAAGAAAGTATGAAGAAGCAATGCTAGAGCTTGGAGGTTGAGGTAAACATTCTCAAAGGTAAATTAGAAGAAAAGGATAAACTTTTGAGGTTTCAAGATAGTACTAAGATTCTAGACAATATTCTTAGTATTCAAAGGTCTCCTTCTATTAAACTTGGTCTGGGTTTTCATGAAACGGTCAAAGGAGAATCTAGTTCACAAGGAAGTGCTAAAGATTCAAAGGATGTCAAAGCAAAACCTGAAGTGTTGAAAGAAACAAAAGGTCAACCAAAAATCATGAATTCTCAAAATAATGTTGAATGCTTTAAATTTCATAATTATGGGCATGTTGCAGCAAATTGTAGAAGCAGATCATCTCAGTCACAATCAAACAGATTCTATTCAGAAAGGTACTCTGGTTGCTTCAAGGGATATTGTTTTTCATGCAGCAAGTATGGTCATAAAGCGGCTAATTGCAATAGAAGGAAGAACAGAGAAACACACTATGATCCTTATGCTTATTTCTCTGGACACATGAGATGTTATTCTTGTAACAAGTATGGACATGTAGAAAAAGAATGCAGGTTGAACAGATCTGAGAAAGTGGACAATTTTCAACACACAATTAGAAAGTTCAAGCAAATTTGGACAAAGAAGGAGGACCGGTCAGAAACGTAGGGAATATTGACCCTACTGCAGTCATCAGCTTCTGAAGCTTACTTCTCTTAATGACTGCAGAAGTGATGTGAGATACATTATGGAGCTTAGTAATGTATTGTCACAGGGGGAGCGATGTATGATGATTCTCATGGTTGATTTGGAAAATCTGGTTATGATTATTGCTGACAGAGCATCTGACATGAAGAAGACAGGTACAGGAAGGAAAAATTCAGGGGGAGATGGAGGAATGTGAAATTTTCTATAATTCACTTTCCATACGCGGGTTCAGTGAACTAAAGCCGCGTATGCACGTGAGTTCCAGCAGACACAGTCGCGTATGCATTGATGATAAGATAATTGGGATGACAGCTGAAGATCAGGAGGAGAGGTTCAGGGGGAGCATCAGTCCGACTGCTAATGATTGTACTGTTAGCATTATTCTGGTTATACTCATGCTAATGAAATGATACATGGTTTCCTATGTTGAAGATTATGGATGAGCCCGGATTGCTTATTTGATGAAGAATATCTTTTGGATATGATGGAAGTCTTATGATTCAGAGATCCGGACAGATCATGCAGAGATTGTTGCTGATGACTTGCTGTTAAAAGTATTCAGATTGCACAAGCTAAGGAGGAGCTTTGGACATATGGAAAGGATGTTTGGATGCACATTTTCAGGGGGAGCACTAGTCTTGCTGAGTATAATGCATTGTTGGCATTATGATGATTCTGAAATATGATCTCTCTCTTGAGGTCTTTCTGGTATTGGTCATAAAAATTCATACTTGTAATTTGATAAAAAGGTCTTGTTGAGACCCATGATGTAAAATTTTAATATTCAGTCATGTAAGGACTTGTCAAAATTTGTAAACCCACTTGGTTGGGTAGATGAGTCAAATTTGTAAACCCACTTGGTTGGGTAGTTGAGTTGAGATGTGTAAACCCACTTGGTTGGGTATTTGAGTCTCATATGTAAATCCACTTGGATGGATCATTGATGTAAGTATGAGTCATTGGTGATAGGAAGGTCATAGAGTCATGTACTTCATTGAAAAATATGTTTGTAGGTTCAGCATGAACTCAGGGGGAGCATGGTCACTTCAGTATACATCAGATCTGCAGAACGCTTCCTTCTACAAGAGGAGAAAAAAAAAAAACCTTGTGTTGGTTTTGGTCCGCCCTTTGCCCTTGATGTCAAAGGGGGAGAGTGACATGGTGTTTGAATAAAGAGAAAGAATGGTGTCAAGAGTGACATGGTGTCATTGTATTCTTAATGTATCTATATGTTGTGGTGATCAAACACCATCGTGGTTGCCATCAAGTCCAAAGGGGGAGATTGTTGGCAATATGATGCTGAGTGTTGTCCTTGATGGCAACCCACTTGATGAAGATGATGGAAACCTACTTGATGAAGTTGTCCTTGATGGAATATGTCTTGATGACAGCCGTGGTGGCAGATAAGTTAGTACGAACGTGGTAGAAATGAATTCATTCGAACAATCGAGAACAGTGAAAGAGTATGTCTCAAGGCATACGGGTTTATTTGGAAAGTGACGTGTGGGCGGCTCTGAAGAATGTCGTGTATGGAAGAGCTCCCACTCTAAATATGTAAAACCGAGCGTAATCACCATGGTGACCCCATTGTATTGAGTAATGATTGAAATCCTGTGACCCCATCCAGGGAATACCCTTAGTAATGTGGTTTTGGCTCATGGTATTGATGAGGTAAACATATAAGGGAGGAAAGAAATTCATTGATAACGATATGGGCAGAGGTAGAGCTTGAATGAATACTTCTCTCTGAAACATATCTGAATGGAAAGGGTTACAGTTGAATGAAAGATCTGAATGTATGATGCACCAATGAAGAAATGATGAAGAAGGGAATCTAGATCTGGAATGTATTTGTATCTGCTAGATTTGTTTATGGAATGATTAGATCTGAGATGAGGCGAACATCTATCTGAAGTAAAGGGTAAAATCTGAGTGATGTATCTGTTCTAAAGAATTGCAATGACCTAAATGTCTGACGAACTATACGCTAGTTCGCCGCAGAGTAAGCGTGTATATACGCGGGTTTGCTGAAGAGAAAGTGCGTATGGGCAGTAAAATTAGCTCTGTAATATGTACAGAAGTATACGCGGGTTTGTATGGTCGGAGGCACATATATATGCAGGATCAGTGAAAGGAAAGCGCATATGAAGATTAGGGTTTGCTGAAGTATGAAGTATCAAATGTCTGATCTGTTCTGTTGGGTTACTGCTATCTGTTGATGATGTATGATTGAGCTCAAATGTATGGAGTGGGTCCAGTCTGAAAATATGATGAAACGTGGCCTGCAAGTTGTGTTCTAAAGGAAGCTTTGGATCCAGTGTGAAAAATGATGAAACGTGGTCCATGGAGGTGCCTAGTTTTGTAGCCTTCAGTCAGGGGGTTGTAGCTCCCTTCCAGGTGAGGCTGGTAAACGAGATCAGGGGGTTGTAGCTCCCTTCTAGGTGAGGCTGGTAAACGAGATCAGGGGGTCGTAGCTCCCTTCCAGGAGAAGCTGGTAAACGAGTCAGGGGGTTGTAGCTCCCTTCTAGGAGAGGCTGGTAAACGAGCGCAGGTGGGTGCCTGCGTGCTGGTAGGAGTCTGCGCCATCACATATGTTGTAAGATGTTTTCTCTATAATAAAATATTGAAGGCTGAGACAACGACAGCGGTGGTTTTCTCCCAACTTGGGTTTCCACCTAAAATCCTGGTGTTCATGGGTGATTCTTATGTGTTATGGTTTATTCTGTTATTACTGCTCATGTTTAATGTTAACTAAACATCAGAAGAATGAATGTTGCATAGATCTAAGTAAATATTTAAATGGCATAATAAGATATCTGTGTATACGCGAGTTTTATGAAGGATATCCACGTGTATACGCTAGTTGGCTTCAGAAAAGTAGTGTATGTGTTTTAGATAATGAAAAAGTAAAAATATTTGAAGTAAGTCCTAAATACTGATTCACCCCCCCCCCCTCTCAGTATTTTTCCCAACACAATTTTCCCTAGATCAATGTGAGAGAGTCAGCATAGTGCATAGGTTTCTCAAGAAGAGAAATATAATTGAATTATTTCATGGTCTTTACTTTATGCAATATAAATATAACAGGTTTTTAGCTAAGGCTTTCCCCAGATACATCTTGTGTTCTGTGATTGATAATTTGTTTCTCTTACTTGTTATGTAATTGTGAGATTGTAATTAATTTGGTTTTTGCAAATTATAGACTTGATTCCATATTTTGTTTTAGTAATTACAAGATCATATTGAATCCCTTTGGATAATTTCTACATGGTATGAGAGAAATAATCACAATATAAGAGAAGAACGAGAGTTTTTTTTTAACATGTACATCAAATTTTCAGATTTATTCTTCAGGACCAACAATATATCAAGATGTCTTTCAATGGCTTGAGACTCAAATACACACCTGAGGGTAATTCAAATAACATAGCATGGAAGGAAAAGACAAAGGAATTTCTAGAGGACAACATACTGAAGGAATTCATAGACAATGATATTCCTCAACCCACAACAACAAATGCTCAACTTCTTGATGCATGGAAGAAGAAGGTAGCAAAGGCCAGAAGGATCTTGTTAGAGGTAGTTCGAGATAATTTTGTCTCGAACCTCCATGGAAAGTAAAATCCATATGATATGTGGAAGGCCTTAATATATCTATTTAAGAATAGCAGTGACCACAGGAAGCTGGCGCTGAAAGACAAGCTTAGATAGATCAATATGGAGGAGGGCGAGACGATACCAAAATGCTTGATGAACTTCACTTAATGTCGAGATGAGCTTGGAAGTGTTGGTGTGATAGTAGCCTAGGATGATTTGGTGAGCCTAGAAATTCTAGGCCTTCAAAAGAGCTAGCATAGCTACCAGGAATAGGTGAATGGGAGCGAGAAGCTACCAGAGTGGGAGTGATTGTGGTCTGACTTACTACAATAAGAGATAAGGTAGAGCACCAAAGATGAGACCTCCTGCAAAGACAAAGAAGAATATTTTGCATTAGTCAGAAAAGGAAATAAAGCCAAGGGAAATAAATCCAAGGCGAAGAGGACAAGAGAGTCTTGTCCAATATCAAGTGTTTTCATTGTCACAAGCATAGGCACTATGCCATGAAACATCCATAGAAGGCAACCAAGAAGGATCCAGCAACTGCAACAGTAGGTGGAGCTTTAACTTCATAGTTTGAGCTTTATTTTACTCTCATTACATGCATGACCAGCAGTGTACTGGGATGCATGTCGTATCTCGATATTGGTGCCTCATTCCATATGATGGGGAATATAAATCTTTTCAATGACTTGGAGGAGAACGACCTCCAGTAGAACATATAGTTTGGAGATGATGAGAGGTATAACGCAACCTACATAGGTACAGTGACCTTTCAGTGGGAGAATGGCTCCCCTCTCAGACTTAAATATGTTTTTTTTGTTCCAGAACTAAAGAATAATCTTGTTTCCATAATGGTGTTGGAAGACTGTGGTTATGAAGTGATGTTTAGAAAAGGAAATGTTTTCCTAAGACACATCGTCTTAGGACGAGTAAAACAGATCGGTATATGAGTCAATAACATGTATGCACTTGAGGTACCATATGCATGCAAATATTTGAGAAGCAAAGAAAAGGTTAAATACTTGGTGCTTGAGAGGGATCATAAATTACCTCTCAATATGCAGCCTGAGAAGTAGTCTCAGAAAGTTTGTGAGCAATCACAATTGGAGAAGTAGAGAGGAGACTGAGTGGAGGCATCCACTCAAGCAGAGACCTCTTGTAGGGAAAATTTAATTGAGGTGGGGTGATGTGAATTCATAATACTAAGAGAAGAAATTTGAGTAGGGTCCATTGAGATGTCTTGTCTCATGGATCATTACCTTGCTACGAGAGACCACGGTACATAGTAGTAGGATGAATCAGTAGCAATTGATGTAGTCATATGTAAAAGTGAAAGACGTTTGGTACTAGAGAAGAGATCGAAGTTGGAAGCAGTGTATATGGCACAGATGCAAAGTCAGCAACATCAAATAGTTTTCAGTAGACAATGCAATAGTTAGCAGTAGTCAAAGACTCTGAAGACATATGCATCGTACTAATTCAATTTGGATACTTTTCAGTTTCAAAAGTTGCAACAGGAACAAAACTAGAGAGAAGTGTTGCATGCAGAACATTCCAAAGGTACCATATCGGGATAGAGTAGAATTCCTTTCTCGTTGAGATGGAGTGTGAAAATGGCAACAATAAATATTGAAAATGGCACCTATGTGGCTTCTAGTTTAATTTCCCCTTAACTAAATTAGAAGTAAATTGTAATTCCACATCACATGAAAACTTGTAAGTGTTAACTGAGTCAGGAAGACTTAGTTAGCTTAGTCAATTTGAGTTGACGGTTAAACTGGAGGCATGTAGAGTCCACTCTAAGTTTTATGGGGCCAAATTGTAGTTTATTTTGATTTGTAATTAGTTAACTCAATTATTTGAGTCAAAATTAGTTTAACTAGTTCTAACTAAGAGGTGAGCTAGTGATAGGTCTAGTGAATTAAATATTATTTAATTCACATGTAGCAATAAATTAGATAACTGATAATGTGCTATAAATATTTTTTTCATGTCAGTTCTAAGGAAGACCCATTTGAGATTGGAGTTAAAGGGAAGATAACTATCAGTTGGATAATTAGAAAATTTTACATGTCATGCATGAGGTCATTAGGATGCCTTTAAGGAATTTCATAATAAATTTTTGGGAATTTCCTTATTAATAGGGCCAAAATTCCTCCAAGAATACGTAAGTAGGGTTGGTCAGACAGAGGTTGAGAATTGGCCAAGTATTGGACCGATTTTTCCTAAATCAGAGTGAGACATTCAGCAGAGTCGAGAGGTTTCTTAGGAAGAGAAATAGAATTTTATTGTTTCATGATATTGAATTTATGCAATATAAATATAGCGAGGTTTTTAGTTGATGATTTCCCCAGATATATATTATGTTGTGCGATCGATAATTTCTCTCTCTTACTTGTTATGTGATTGTGTGATCGTAATTTGGTTTTTACAAATTGTAGAAGGATTCAGTATTTTGTTTTAGTACATTATAAGATCATATTGAATCCCTTTAGATAATTTCTACAGGAGTTAAGTGACCAACTATAGTCATCAATCAGGAGGCATGTATAGAAGTATAATGCAACATAAAAATGATTCATGCCAAATGTAAAGTGAGTATAAAGTAAGTACAGTGAATTTTTATGATAGAATATTGTTACTAGGAATATTTCCTTGTTGCATATATAAGCCAATTTTGTGTGTGTAAGTTGAGGAATGAGGAATATCAAGAGATCATAGGGGAACACCTAACTAATAAAATATAATCCTCTCATTTTACTATTCATTTACATATATAATTGATCTGTTTTCCCTCTCTTATATGTTGTCATGGATGAGATCATGATGTCTTTCTATATTCTATCATTAGATATTTTTTGTTGGAGGAAAGGATTGCCTTTGTATGTTTGGGAATGTGTTGATGTGACATGGTCAGAAAACTAGATCAAGCTCTCTAGGTGAGGAGAACAATATTAAACTGATAAATCAAATCTACAAGCTACACAAATATGCAATAATACCCACATTCATTCCCTTCTTTATGTCTTCTCTTTTATGAAAGGAAATCTATGTAATTATATCTTAGGGAAATTGACCTTGTCATCTATCTATTGTATCATAAATCTTGAGACATGATCTACGATACAATAGTATATTTTCCATATAGTGAAATCCGGAAAAATAATTATTTATTTTTATTTAATTTAAAATTGTTATATTTTTATTGTGTTTCAAAAAAAATAGATATTGATAGAAATTGGGTAGTTAACAAGCATTTAAATCTCCTTTATATTTATTTAGAGATGTGATCAAAGGGACTACACATTAAATTGTCAACTCAAGATTCATATGGAACTTGTAAACTTAGTGCATTATATATATAGGATAAAGGTTTTCATATAATGATATGTATGTGTAGTTGCAATTTTGGTAATTAGATTACAAAGAGAGTATATATGTTTCAATTAATGATATTAGAATGAATCTACAAATTGATAATGGAAGTAAAGTTACTCTTGCAATGAGAATAAATATTAACTATGTGCTTAAAATGAAGATCACACATGGAAGAATTGAAATCACTCTTGTTAAATTGAAATCATATTTGTAACAATTGAAATAACCCTTTCCAATGAAGTTGAGATCTCACTTACTGAAATTGAAATCACACTTGTTGAAAATTAAATCACACCTTACTTGGAATAAATCATACTCTTTTGCAAGAATTTAAATACAAACCTTTCCAGGCTATATGTGTTCATACTCAGATAAATAATCATAATTATCGATTTTAGCTCACTAATAGGATTTATATCACTATGAAGTCAAGATAAGTACATTTAAAATATTTAATGTTATCAACTATCGAAAATTCAATTAATGCTAGCAAGATGAAGGTATGAAGGTATATGTTTGGTAATTAATTACAAAAATTATTACATTAATAAATGTTGAATTCACAAAACCCAATTCAAAATCAATTTCTAACAAAAAGACAATACAAGTAATCTCTCATCACCAAATTTTGAAAGAGTGATTAGAATATTCAAAGGAAATAATTCTAAGGAATTTACTTATCACAAAGTCTAAATTCCAATTGAATGTCGAAGAAATTTTTTGGAAAGTAATGGTTACAATTTGTAAATAAATGATTTAATCAGGAAACTTCCTAACATGATTAAAGTTTATAATACAATCTATGAAAACTTATACAATAAAACAATACTTATCTTATGTAATCTTCCCTATCTCCTCAAAGCAAGTACTAGGAAAATTATTGTAGCTACATTACAAAATTTGTATCCATACAAACAATAATGATTTCATCATGCTTGGAAAGGTATTGTATTAATTAAAAATTAGGATACTCAAATGTTATAACATTTTTTTCCTCACTTATCATGAGATCCATTTATTGGATCTAGAGGGAAACATCCCTTTCCCCTATGCAAGCTTAAGTTTATCTTAAAAAATCCTTTTTCCCAAATTCTATATGTGATTTGACTGCATGAAATTCACGTATATATGCAAGTATTCCTAAGGAATGGTAGAGTGTAGGTTCTGTTTTTTTTTTAAATATACAAAGCTCATATGTCTACGGTGATGTTTGAAAGATGTCAGAGCTTCAAATCCAAAAGAGGATCCATCTTTAGGATAATGGTCGAAAGAAAGAGGAGGAAAGGAAAACGTATAAATACAAAGAGACAAAGGAGAGCGAATGATCAACTGAAGCATAAACCTAAAAATATGAAAGTAATAACACAGTAATTTTAGTATAGTATTGATAATTTAATCAATTAAATCCTAAGGTATGAATCATAAGTAAAATTATTTAATTTTTATAGTCTAAATATAATATATAAATATTATTATAATATTATTATTGATAATATAATAATAATAATAATAATAATGGAAGAGAAAAAAAAACATATCATTCTTGGATGTTCTTATCACTAGAAAGGAAAATGGTACATTAGGGCATCAAGTTTTTAGAAAGAAAACTCACATGAAGAGTTACCTCCATGTTGATTCCTATCATCATCCTGCCCCAAAATTTGGCATACTTAATACAATTGTTGTTATAACACTTATAATATGTGATGTTGATCACCTTGATGAACAGAAGAAACACCCAACTATAGTTTTAAAAAATATAGGATATGTTAGTTGTTGGGCCTAAATTAAGGTATGTTCTCACCCTGTAATTACTTCAAATTATGTTACAATTTTGGGGAATTCCCCTTCATCTTAACAATAAAGAGAGAAAATATTTATGAAAAATAGAACAACTAGGCTAACGACAAAAGGGATGTTTTTATAACAAAAAATTGACTTCTCTTATCTCCGCATGCAGGAAGGCAGAGTGGCTGGACTAGTAGAAAATGGAAGCTAACCATCGAGCGCAAACGTATGAGATCGTGGTAACTCCCAGTGGCCGCCAGAAGGCTGACAGATGAATTCGAGCCCAAGAACTCAAACAACATCCACACGCAATGGGCTGTCATTTGGAAAATACTTTCACATTTTGGGAAATTTCCTTTAAAAGGATGAAGGAAGAATGAGAAAGAGAGTCGGAAAAGAATATGAAATTCATTCTATAATCGATGCATCAGAACCAACTTGTCTAATTGTATTTTTGTAATATCATTGGATGTAATATAGAGCTTTGGACAACAATTTTTTGAATTTTTTACTGTGCTAGAGCTTCTAGTGGTCTGGGTCGAACCCCTGGAAGTTCCTCGCAAATTCTCATACTCTGTGTAGTTGTAGAACCATTGCCTAAGTATCTGATGCAGTTGTAAAGAATATTTCCATTCAATAAAGTTATAGTTTCTCTTTCTTTAGGACTGTTAGAAATTGTGTTCTTGAGTTAGGATAATTTCAATTGTATTTTCTGGCTTATAATAATGCTTCATCACCAGTGGATTGTTCTAGTTCTTCCAATATCATTGCAATTTATTTACAGATCGTAAAATAAGTTGCTTTCGATGTATCTATCTTTATTGATTGCATTACTCTTTCAACACAGCAAAGCATACAATCATCTATCAATGTCGATTAATTATTTTACAAAGAGAATTCCATTGCAAAATTATATAAGTAATTATTGTACAAATTCATTTAGATTTCCTCAATTAGATTATCATTCAATTCGATTCAATTGATGTTCGATTATCTAGATTACTGTTTAGTTATTTAGAATCATGTTCAATTCAATTCCATTGTTTTTCAATTTAGTGAGACTGTTGTTCAATTCAATTCCATTGTTGTTCAGTTTAGTTAGACTGATGTTCAATTCAATTCAATTGTTGTTTGATTCGTCTAGATTGTTTTTCAGTTCATTTAGACTACTGTTTAATTCAATTAGATATCTTTCCAATCCTACTATTCAATCTTAGGTTAAGGATCAATCCAAGCCACACCTCATTAGGTTAATTGAATTTAGGAGGCTAACTAACTCTTCCTCATAAGTAGCATAGAGTAACTATTAGACAATCTCACTCGCATATATTGTGCGAACAATCTTGAAATAAGAAGACTTACCTCGGGTTGATAATTAAATGAGAAGCACTAGAGTTGTCTATAATAAGCCATCTCTGTGATACCAACATTTTTTATGCCGTTTCTAGGGAGAGTGTTAAGAGTGATCTCCTTCATTCATATTTCTCCATTTCTGTGAAGAATTGGGTATTGAAAATGAGAGGTAAGACCTGGATACTGGAAAGCAACATGCTTTCCCTCTAGCCTGCTTCCCAGCAAGTCGTGAAAAGACCCGTAAAATAGGTGCTTTTTTTTTATGTCTAGGAAGAAAAATATAGAAACAATATGAAATCATTCACAAACATCCTCACAATCCGAAGGACTAGTGATCCTTGGAAGAACAACATATATAGATGAAATCATTAAGAAAGCTGAATCTCAGGCATCTATAAAACCCATAACTATTTCCATTCAAAGACCTAACACACTACCTCAGGCGGCAGCCTCACCATCTGTAGCCTACGCCGAGATTCACTGTGAGACAGAGGGGTCTGAGCGAAGCCTACAGACTACCGATCATATAGGAACTGACCCTTCAAAAGAGGGAGGTTCTTGAAACCTACAGGAAGGGGGGGGGGAGAAACTAGTGGATGAATTCACATAGAAATATTAGAACCTAAGTCCCCTAAAGGAGTGATCAAAACAGAAGTACTCAGGATCCCAAATCAGGGAAGTGTTGTAAAACCCCCACCACATTCGCCTCCCAAGCCCATTAGAATTACTCCTCCAGATCAAGAATTTCCTAAATATTTCTGGCACCTCTTTGATCAGATGGAAAATAATCAAAATTAGAATCAGAGACAGACATCAACATTAGAATACCCTATTATTGATCATGCTTCCAACGCCCCTATGAAATCCATTCCCTTGTACAACATTCCTACCTTTCATGGATTAACCACGGAAGATCTTGATGCATTCCTATTTTAATTTGATGTCTTATGCAGGGGATATGACTACACCATCGATCCCTAGAAAATAAAATTATTTCCCTCTACCTTAAAAGGAACTGCGCTACGATGGTTCATGGGATTAGGTGGGGGAACTATAAATAACTCAGACCAAATGAAGAACATTTTTCTTACCAAATACCAAGACTATTGCTGAACCCAAGATCTAAAAGATGAAATCTTCAATATGACCGTAAAAGACAATGAAACATTAGAAGAATACGTAGAAAGATTTCAATACAATTTACAAAGGTCTCCATATACCATGTTATCCAAGGACATCTTAAAAGCCACAATGATTAAAGGAATTAAAGAATAATGGGTGGAAACCCTTAACATAATGGGAAAAGGAGATATTTACTAGGAAGAATACGATGAGATTATTTCCCTATGCATTAGATGTTGCCGGGGTAGTGTGCGAAATCGACCAAGTGGGCGTGATTCTATAAAAAAAATCCTCAAAGATGGCAATGTAACTAGAGCAGAATTTAGCAATCTTTTGGAGGATTTAAAAATTGACATCTTGGGTACTTTGACAATGCAGCTTTACATTTTACAAGCCAAGCATAAGTAAGCTATTGTAGAACAAAACTTAGCCGTCTTTTACCCAATATGTCGGAAGAAGCACAACTAGAGGGAATGTCCTTTGGACATGGTTTAGACTTGTGCTATCTGCACTAAGGATCATACCATGGACCAATGTCCTTCACTTCCCAGGCTGAAAGCATTCTACAAGGAAGCAGAGGAAGAGACAGAACCAGTCTACTTAATGAATCAATGTCGACAATGGCAAGCACGACCTGGCATGCCACAAGACCTGCCTCAATTATTTTCTTCCCCATAGTTTAGCCAGCAAAACCCTGCAACATATTGGAAGACTCAAAACCCCTTCTCTACTTGGCCAAACCAGTCATTTCTTATGCCACCCTAGCCTACACAACCTTCATCAAGGAATAATTGGCCAAAATTTCCTTGTTCTCCTCCTTATTGGAAAAAATTCCCATATCAAACCCAGTGGCCAAACCCCCCTCCTCAAAACACCAATTGGAATTGGCAGCGACCCGTGGGAATGACCAATCTACCGATAAGAGCAGGGACCCAAAATCAACCTACGCTACCAACACCATACCTAGTCCAGCACAAACAACAACATGTCATACACCCTCAATTGCTAGCTCAACCCAATCCTAATCCAAACAACAAACCGGTTCAACTAATTCAGATCATAGAAAATCCAAATTTCGATGCCGAACAGAAATAGTGCAACGAACTAAGGCTAAGGTTAGGACATACCATCTTACCTATAGAAGCCACAACTCCACCTCAGTCCTGTATTGAAACCTAAACAGAACCTAGCCTAACAAACATAACAGAGACAGAAATAGGTAAAGATAAGGAAACAATTGATCAACAAAGACCTGAGGAACTTAGGGTGACTCCGCCTCCATTTCCTGAAAGATTAACTTTTCCCAGGTCTATAATTGCTCTAGATTTTGACATCCTCGGGGAATTAAGAAACCTTTTTATCAAAATTCCTCTTCTCCAGGCCATCCAATACATTCCCATCTATGCAAAGACAATTAAAGAATTATGTGGAAAAAAACAAGTCAAGAAAACAAAGGCTGCACCCACCATTCATGTGGTAGGAATGCTATCTCACTTGTTGCTAGGTAGGGAGCCACCCATGAAATATGAAGACCCTAGAAACCCCATTGTAATAGTACAAATCTCTGGCCACTCATTTCCAAACACATTGGTCGACCGCAGGGTAGCCATTAACATCCTAACTATTGGGACTTGCGAAAAACTGGGCATATCAGCTTTAGAACCTACGACCACACTTTTGGAACTAGCTGAAAGGTCTGTTATCAGACCATAAGGAATAGTGCAGGAAATAATGGTCTCTATGGACTCATGGGAATACCCAGCTGATGTTTTAGTCATTAATCCAAAAAACAGGATGGAAGGGCACCCATTGATTCTTGGGAAACCTTGGTTGGCCACAGCAGATGCTTACATATGCTATCGAGTACGTAGCATGACTATCACTAGAAGAGATTCCATAAAAAATATCATTATCTATCCGCCTGCCAAACCAAGCTTACCCATGGTAAAAATTCACTAACATCCATATACATATTGGGAGCAAAATATCCGTCCACCTCTGACACTAGTAGAAGCTCTCGAATTCAAGGATCAAACTAAAGATGATGTAATCAATAATTTTATGAATCAGTCATCCACGCCTGGAAATATAAAATGCCATATGTTGAAAACTGTCCTCGAAATCAAAGATCAAGAGGATCCTGTGACAGACTTTGAGAATCAACATATCTCCACAACCACTGTTCACAACAGCATACCTATTGAGATTGACCCAGGAAAGGTTCTGAATATTAATGGAAATTTGGATGATGACCAAAAAAAACAGCTCATAAAAGTCCTCTGGAAGCACCAAGGGGCATGTGCGTGGGACTACCAAGACATAAAGGGTTTAGACCCACAAATATGCACACACCACATATATACCGATAAGGAAGCACGCCCCATTAGACAACCTCAACAAAGACTAAACCCACACTTAAAGGATATTGTAAAAGAGAAGCTGCAAAAGCTGTTAGATGTAAATTTCATTTATCCTATTTTAGACAACAAATGGGTCTCCCCTCTGGTAGTCATCCATAAAAAGAATGGGAAGTCTAGAATCTGTGTAGATTACAGAGAATTGAATAAGGCAACATAGAAATACCATTTCCCCCTCCCATTCATTGACCAAGTCCTTGATACATTGTCTGGGAAATGGTTCTTCTCCTTTCTTGATGGATTCAACGGCTACAATCAAATCCAAATAGCTCATGAAGACCAATATAAGACAATATTTACCTGCCCATGGGGCACTTTTTCTTAAATATTTTTATCGTTTGGATTATGTAATGCCCCAACAACATTGCAGAGAGCCATAGTTAGCATTTTTTCTGACTTAATAAATGAAGGGCTTGAAATCTATATGGATGACTTCACACCGTATGGGGAGGACTTCGATCAAGACTTAGAAATGCTAGAAAAAGTGTTAGAATGATGTATTTCTACTAGATTATGTCTAAGCAATGAAAAATGCCACATGATGATGACTGAGGGGGTGATCCTAGGTCACTACATTTCTGCAACTGGAATACAGGTAGATCCGGCTAAGATAGAGGTAATCCTTCTATTAGCCACACCTTGTACATAGACAGAGGTGCGCCTTTTTCTGGGATATGTCAGATATTATCGCAGATTTATAAAAATTTCTCACAAATAGCCGCACCTCTGTATGCATTAACTAGAAATGTTGAATTCCATTGGATTGACAAATGTGACACTACTTTTACAGATTTGAAGAGACTGGTCTCAACAGCACCAATCCTGTGAGGTCCTAACTGGAAACTGCCCTTTCGCATCTCCTTAGATGCATATGATACAACAATAGGAGCAGTCTTTGGCCAAGAAGAAGACATAAAACCTTATGCCATTTATTATATCAGAAAAAACCTTACTCCTACTGAACTGAATTATACTATGACCGAGAAGGAGTTCCTAGTTGTCATTTATGCCATTAATAAATTTAGGCACTATATAATTGATTATCAAGTACTCTTGTATACTGATCACTCTGCTATTAGATATTTAGCTAATAAACCAATCAAGAATGGGAGAATTACTCGTTGGTTACTGTTGTTGCAGGAATTTTATATAACAATCAAAGATCATCCAAGGAAGGAAAACGTGGTCACGGACTTCCTGTCCAAGGTTCCCAAGACAGACGACACACTAACAGTCGATGATCATTTCCCTGACAAACATTTCTTTGTTGTAGCAGTAAAAATGCCATGGTATGCAGATGTCGTAAATTACTTGGTAGTCAGGAGGATTTCCAGACATTTAACACCAAAAGAACAAAAAATGATTGTACAACGTAGCACAAGGTTCTCCTGGATTGGCGGTTACCTCTTCCACACAGGGGATGACATGCACATATGTAGATGCATCAGAGAGGACAAAATCTATGACATCTTACGAGCCTGTCACGATGAACCTTATGGCGGCCATTTCACAGAACTCAGGAAAGGGCATAAAGTTTTGCAATTAGGCTATTATTGGCCTACGATTTTCAAAGAAACAAAGAAATATATCCAGGCTTGCGATAGCTGCCAAAGAATGGGCCACCCAGGACAAGCTGATGAAATGCCGCTACAACCACAATTGGTGGTAGAACCATTCGAACGATGGATGTTGGACTTCGTTGGGCCATTCAACCCACCATCAAACCAAAAATCCTAGATATTAGTTGCCACAGATTATGTAACCAAATGGGTAGAAGCAGTGGCATTGTCAAGAGCCATGGAAGAATCAGTAATTAAGTTTTTTTTTGAACTATTCGTATGATACGGCTTGCCACGGGAAGTGATAACTGATGGAGGGGCACAATTCATAGGTAATAAAATTACATCCATGCTAATAAATCACCATGTTACCCATAGCGTTATGTCCCCTTACCACCTACAAGGAAATGGCCAAGTCAAAAGCATCAACAAAGTCCTAGAATCAATCCTTACCAAAACGGTATCAGCACATCGTCGGGACTGGGCCACTAGACTAATAGAAGCCTTATGGGATTATCATACAACCTGGTGAAACACCACTAGATATTCACCATATCAGCTAGTATTTGGGAGAGAACCTATCTTCCCTATTGAATTCGAAATCAAACTCTGAGAACAGCCCGGGAAGTGGGGTTGGACTTAACATAATCTCAAGATAGAAGACTCTAACAAATAAATGAACTAAACGAAATACGACTGCTAGCCGTCCAATGCACAACAATCATCCAACAATAGCATGCTAAGTGGCACAACAACCTGGTTAAGAAGAAGGTATTTCAAAAAGGAGATTGGGCACTCCTCTATGACTCTAGATTCCAAGATTTTCCAGGAAAACTGGAAACAAGGTGGCTTGGTCCATATGAGATTCACGAAGTACATAGCAATGGCACACTCACCTTGACCACCATAGATGGGTCTGGTTCAACATTTCGAGTTAATGGACACAGAGTACATCTCTATCACAAACCTCTCACGAAAGAATATTTTTGTCAACAAGTACGAAATGATCCCACCATCCAAGTTGTGGTAGAAGGGGGTCACCACCCCACAAACTCAAGTACATGAGAGGTTTGCTACCATCACTTGTAAATAATGTATATAAATGTCTTGTCTTGTTGTACATTCTTCACACTTACAATTTCTTTTCCTTGTAATTTTCATTTTTATTTTTGCTGTTCAATTCGTGGACAACTGTTGTTCAATATTTGAACGGTTGTTGTTCAGTCGAATTGAATAGCCGTTCATTGGCGTTTTTACATTGGTTGTTCAATTCATGGACAGTTATTGTTCAATCTTTGAACGATTTCTATTTAGTTTAATTGAACAGTCGTTTTCTGCATTTTTATTTTTGTTGTTCAATTCTTGGACAAGTGTTATTCAATCTTTGAATGGCTATTTTTCAGTCGAATTGAACAGTCATTTTCCGCGTTTATTTTTTCTGTTCAAATTCATGGACAACTGTTGTTCAATCTTTGAACGGCTATTGTTCAGTCGAATTGAACAGTTGTTTTCTACGTTTTTTTTTGTTGTTGTTCAATTCGTGGACAACTGTTGTTCAATCTTTGAACGACTGCTGTTTAACCAAATTGAATAGCCGTTTTTGCGTTTTTATTTTCTTATGTTCAATTCGTGGAAAGTTGTTATTCAATATTTGAATGGCTATTGTTCAGTTGAATGGAACAACTGTCTTGTGTGTTTTTATTTTTTTTATTCAATTCATGAAAATTTTTTGTTCAAACTTTGAACGTCTACGGTTCAATCAAATTGAACAGCCGTTTGCTGTGTTTTTATTTTTTCTATTCAATTTGGGGACAACTGTTGTTTGATCTTTAAACGACTGCTGATCAGTCGAATTGAACAACTGTTTTTTGGCATTTTTAATTATGCTGAGAAATTTGTGAACATCTGTTGTTCAATATTTGAACAATTGTTGTTCAACCAAATTAAATAGCCATTCATTTTGCATTTCTTGTTGTTCAAATTGAATAACCTTGAGTAGAAAATGGCAGTTGAAAAAGAGAGGGAAAACTGTAAAATTACCAATATGATGACTACTATAATCCTTAAACAAGAAGCTGACATTATGCACACATGAAATGAAAATCTAAGTCACCCCCATTTCAAATATGTTATCATACAATACATGACCTTATGATGGTATATCTTTCTGCACTATTCGAGTAATATGTCCCTCCAAAATGAAGGAATTAATGAGTTAACAAGTGACATTCCCACAATGGCTACCACACCAGGGTAATGACCTTCTCATCTAATTGAAGGACAGGAGGTCTCATCATGAGCCAACCTGATCACTCTGTTATAATCCTAGTGAATGGCATTGTGACTATCTGGCTATCACACAATCACAATGACCTCCATATAAATCAATATGTTACAATTCAAAAAGAAGTACTATGCTTACATGAAAATTTTAAGAGAGGATAGGGGGTCTCATCACGAGCTAGCCTACCATGTTCATAAGAGCGTAAGAAGTGACATGCCCACAATGGCCACCACACCAGGGTAATGATCTTTGTAACTGCATGAAGGACAAGAGGTCTCATCATGAGCCAACCTGATCACTTTGCTAAAACTCTAGTGAGTGGCACCATGGTTATCTAACCACCATACCAGCATGGTGATCTCTCCATAAAAGTGGCAGAATAACTATTTTTACATAAGGATCCTGGCTCATTTTTTTCAGGTTAAAATAGCAACCCTGTTGAGGCTATGAATGCTTGCTGGAAGCAGTGGCTTTGCTTATGGTATGAAAGTATGATCCTTCAATAGTCAATTTATTTTATATACACCTTATCTTCCATTCTTCATCCACAAGCTATTACTCAAATTAGTGATAATTATGACTTGCCACAAGAATAAATAACAGAGATATTCTGACATATTTGAACCTCGGGATGATGGCACCAATCATTACTTGACTCAGTCTTGCTTCCGTCATAAATTTTCATTTGAATAAGGACATCATATCGTAATAATGGTTATACTATTCCCTCTCGCTTTCTGGTCACTTCCGTACAAGATGAAATTATGAAAAATTTCTAAGTCTGACCCTTATAGTGCGTATGTTAGTAATTACTCAACCAACTTCTCCTTCACACATAGATTATCATTACCAAATACTAAAATTCCCTTGTTTGCATTCATGAGTGGCCAAATCTCTCCTGTACTTGACGGCGTGGGCACCCTTTCTCCGAGGGAGGGGGTGTAATTGGTCTTAATTTGGCAAGCATGTGAAACCCCTACACAAATATCATTAGACACATCGATAAGACCAAAGGAACACTACAATTAAGGTATGAATATTATCTGCGCAGAACCACGATTTCTCTTGAATATAACATTTAGTCGAAACAACAGAGCCAAGAAGAAATACAACCAAAGGAAAAGAGCATATCAGTTATGGGAGGAAATTCCCTTCGAAGCGAGCCTACAATATTTCCAATTTCAGAGGCAGCGAGTGCCATCCTCCAACAAGTTGGCTAGCTAACATATGTACACCGACTATAGGGATTTGAAACGAGAATTGCAATCGAGTTTTTGCAAAATCTGTAGGAAGGTCAAACCAGAATCAAAGGTTGAATTATACTAGACATAGAGGAAATCATTACGGAAGTCTTCGGAATACCAACGCAAGGAGAAATATGGGCAGAGAATAATATCCTCCTACGAGAGTCATTAGCAACATATCAGGACCTAGAGGAGCCACTCGAATGAAAAAAAAAGAGGGATTAACCCTACCTCTCTACACTATCCATTGCAGGAGCTGGTGGCATTCATCCAAAAGTTCATTACATGTGAAGGATGTCGAGACGTGGTAAAACCTCAAAATCTCAAACTTTTAACTGTACTTAAGAAAAATATTTCAATTAATCTACGTTTCTTCTTGAATTCCATATTGCATGATACTATTGTTCGATTGAGAAAAGAAAAAAATCCCCAAGCAGTGGTAAGTCACCAAGGGTTAATCAAACTAATCATCATTCATGAGATGGATAGGCAGCAGATAGCTTGGGACAATTTTTTTAACCCTAAGGCACAAGAACTAGAAATAAACCCTGACAGAACTGAAATTGAGCCCCCCAAGGTAAATACACCAAGAAGAAAAAGGAACCAAACCACAACTTCAGAACCAAGCAGGAAAAAAAGGTCCAAGACACTCCAAGGAACCTCAGACCTCATGGAGGAGTTAGGACCATCCCATGCACCCTTGCAAGATGGCTCGAGTCCTAGGACAAATAAGTACATACTACGAACCTAGAAACCCATCAGGAGCAGAAAAGCAAGAGGAAATTTTTGATAAATTTGTCAGCCCCAGTAGTTCTGGTCACACTAACATCCTACCTATCCAAGAGGAACCACAAGATGATGAGGCTCTATCCCCTCTTGATAATTATGAGGTGTATAGTGATAGGCAGATAGAGGAGAGAATGGAATCAGAAGATCAATTAGGTGACACTATCCTTGTGGAGCAAAGCACACACACGGAGACAGCCCCTTTGACACCAGGAGGTAGCACCGCTCCTCCTAGTCAGGACCCTCAAAATGAGGTAAATTCTGAAGATGTAATCAGAAATACCATTCTAGGCAACTCTGAGGATGGCAACACCATCCCTGAAAAGGGAAATTCTACCTCACCACCACCTGTTGAAATCAGGACAGGTGAAAATTTAGTGAAAAGAGAAGTAAGAAACTAAGCAGGACCTACAAGAGATTAAAGAAATTGGTAAAATATCTCAGAAAACAACTGAAGTAGGAAATAAGGGTCCGAAAGCCAAATAAAGAAACCTCCATTGTAGGAACTCAAACAGAACTAGTAAATACTGTCGAAGGCGAGATGCAAACTGACTTAGATGACATCATTGAGACTGGAATACAACAGACTTGGTAACTAATACAAAAGCTGAGGTACAGACCAAATTAGTTGACACTACTGAGGCCGAAATGCAGACAGAACTGGAAAACACCATCGAAGCCTCTAATCAAACTGAGCAGAAAGTTACAGAAGAAAAGGGGACCCAAACAGAGGAAGCCCCTACCTATGCCCATCTAGTAGAGAAAGCTGACAACCAGAAATTACGTAATGAACTAGTGCAAACACAACATGAGCTAACACAATCTAGGAAGGAGGTGGTGCCATTACAAGAATATCAAGCACTACTAAAAAAGTTCACTGACCTCTCCTCCTCAGAAGATGAAACATTTTCCCAACTTAGAGGAGAAAAGGAAAAGGTAAAAATGGCACAAGAGCAGGTGGAGCAAGCTAAGAAACAAATCTCTACAATTTTCTCTTTATATAATGATGCACTATCATGTAGATCTCTAGTGGCCAACTATGCCTTGTTCCTAACAAAATCATATTTACTCCTAAAAGTTAAAGTTGTTAGGGCAGGAAAATCCACTACTTTCAGGACTATAGAATAATTTGTATGCTGTTGTAATGATCAAGATGAGCAGGTCCAGTGCCTCCTATGTGAACTTTACATGCATAAATTATTTTTAGAAGAAGACACGGACATGAACCCTAGCCCTATTATAGGGGATGTTCAGCTACAAGCCTTCCTTTCATTTTCTAAGAACCAAATTAGGTGGGCCAAAGCCTATGACATCTTCCAAAAAAGAGAGCATGGCCTAGATTTATGGGTCAGAGGGGAACCTACAAAACCCTTGCAACTATTCATCCAACACAAAAAATTCATGAGAAGGCAAGGTGTGAGGACTAGGCTGGGGCCCATCCATAAGGACATCATATAAAATGGACAAGAATACTTTGGGGACATTCGTGAAGAATCCTTAGTAGAAGCTAAGCAAAGATGGATAGCCTCCATGAAAAACGTGAAGAATAGGGAGCCATTCAGTTACATGAATTTCAAGGCTGCTGCCTCCAGATTCCTCTCATATAGTATCCTATTCTACAGCATGGGTCCTGCCTGGTTACAATGTAGATACAAAATCCCTCTCCTTTGGTATCCTCCCAAGGATTATAATCACAATTACAAATTACTAGAAGGATCCATAGACACTACCTTTTCCATCATGAAACAAAAACAAGGCTTCAGAGCATACAAAGAAAAGGTCTACCCTGCCTACTCCTTAACACAGTTACATCTCAACCATCTGTTTGCATGAGGACATGCAATTAGGTAAGTAGGGGAGTATTTTGGGCCCAAATAAGGTATGTTCTCACCCTGTAATTACTTCAAATTATGTTACAATTTTGGGGAATTCCCCTTCATCTTAACAATAAAGAGAGAAAAGATTTATGAAAACTAGAACAGCTAGGCTAATGACAAAAGGGATGTTTTTATAACAGAAAGTTGACTTCTCTTATCTCCGCATGCAGGAAGGTAGAGTGGTTGGACCAGTATAAAATGAAAGCTAACCAACGAGTGCAAATGTATGAGATCACTATAACTCCCGTCGGTTGGCAGAAGGCAGACAGATGAATTCGAGCCCGAGAACTCAAACAACAGCCACGCACAGTGGGCTGTCGTTTGGGAAATACTTTCTCATTTTGTGAAATCGCCTTTAAAAGGATGAAGGATGAACGAGAAAGAGAGTCAGAGAAGAATAGGAAATTCATTCTGCAATCGACGCATCAGAACCAACTTGTCTAATTGTATTTTTGTAATATCACTGGATGTAATATAGAGTGTTGGACAACAATATTTTGAATTTTTTGCTGCGCTAGAGCTTCTGGTGGTCTGGGCCGAACCCCTAGAAGTTCCCCGCAAATTCTCATTCTTTGTGTAGTCGTAAAACCAATGCCTAAGTATCAGATACAGTTGTAAAGTATATTTCCATTCAATAAAGTTATAGTTTCTCTTTCTTTAGGACTGTTAGCAATTTTTTTCTTGAGTTAGGATAATCGCAATCATACTTTCCGGCTTATAATAATGCTTCATCACAAGTATATGGTTCCAGTTCTTCCAATATCATTGCAATTGATTTATAAATCATAGAATAAGTTGCTTTCGATGTTATCTGTATTTATGGATTGCATTATTCTTTCAGCACAACGAAGCGTCCAATCGTTGATCAATGTCGATTAATTAGTTTACAAACAGAATTCCATTGAAAAATTATATAAGTAATTGCTACAGAAATTCATTTAGATTTCTTCAATTAGATTTTCATTCAATTTGATTCAATTTTTGTTCGATTATCTAGATTGTTGTTAATTTTTAGACTACTATTCAATTCAATTCCATTTTTGTTTAGTTTAGTTATACTGTTGTTAAATTCAATTCCATTACTGCTCAGTTTAGTTATATTGTTGTTCAATTCAATGCAATTGTTGTTCGATTCATCTAGATTGTTGTTCAGTTCATTTAGACCGCTGTTTAATTCAATTAGATAGTTTTTCAATCCTACTATTCAATCTTAGGTTAAGAATCAATCCAATCCACCCCTTGTTAGGTTAATTGAATTTAGGAGGCTAACTAATTCTTCCTCATAAGTAGCATAGAGTAACTATTAGACAATCTCACTCGCATATATTGTGCCAAAACTCTTGAAATAATAAGACTTACCTCGGGTTGATAATTAAATGAGAAGCACTATAGTTGTCTATAATAGGCCATCTCTGTGATACCAACATTAGTGTCTAAATGTTTAGTGATCAAATACACTCTTTCAGGTTGACTTGGTAGAAGTCCTTGGTCAAAATTTCATGTTTTCAAATAAATTCTCAGATAAATTTTGTTCACTAAATGTTGTTTAGGTCAGATGGTGCTCTCTCTACCAACTCATGGTCATCATAAAATTTAAGTTCATGTCATTCATCATCAATCTAGGGTCATAAATCAGTCAACATACCATCATCTAGGTCATGGTCTAGGGCTTATTTTGTTTTGTCATCATAATGTCCAATCATGTCATGAAAGAAAGGAAAATAAGAGCCATTTTCACCATTCCAAATCACCTTCATTGGGATTTAGAAAATTAGAAAATAAATCCGAAGGTGCAACAAGAAGGGTCAATTCAAAATTTCTCAAGGTTCAGGTGCTCTTAAGTCAGTAATTGATCATACCTCACCTTTCATTCAGCTTAATTTCTTCAACAAAGAGTGGATTCCCTCTTCTAGTGTTTTTAACTACATCTTTGGTTCCATTGATATTTATCTTGTTTCAGTTTGATAAACCCTAGTTTCATCACATACTCCCCACATCACTCATATACCTTACCAAATCACTAGATATCACTCATACCTCTCATAACTATCATTTTCACTCAAACCCTAGTTCTCACTACGCTTTTTCATAGATAGTAGGTCAAATCTATGTTTAGGCCCTTTCTCCGTATTTCCCTTATCCATTTCCAAAAATTCCACCTATACTGTGTTCCTAGCACACTACCCTATCTCCCCTAATTTTTTATATTTTTCCCTAACTCATATCCCCTCCATTTCCATCCCTAAACTTGTTGCCCAATTTTCCCATGTTTTACTAGTTTTCACCCTTCCTTGCCTTCATATCAAGCTGGGGTTTTTTTTTCTGAAAAAAATCATGGAATATGAGAAGAGAAAGTATAATAATGGATTTAATCATTCCAGTTTTGAGCCAACTCATAACCATGGCATCATTTTTGGAGTTTTGTGTTCAAGCTAGGTTTTACATTGCACACATGGACAATCCTATTTCGAATTTTCTTTTTGAAGTAATGTAGATGAATTTGACAAAAGTAAAAGTTTTTTTTGTCAATGATAGACCAAAGAAAAAAAACCTCCTTCATTTTATGCACAAGTGTTATGATTTGAGAGAAATTTCCAAAATACAGTTGCTCTAGGTTATTTTCTACACTTTTGGACAGGTTGTCTTCAAGTCAAATTTTTAGGGGTTTGGAGAAGGGGTTTGCATTTCTTGATGCCTCCATTGTGTATCAAATATCCTAAGCTTTCCAAAAATATCACTTGCAACTCAAAAATACTCTAGGAAGGCATTAAAACACCCTCTCAAAGTGGCCTAATGCTTCTCCTAAGAGTGTGCTATGCTTCTGCAAATTTTTAGCGACCAACGTTAAACTTGTAATATGAAACAATGGGAAAGTATTTTTGGAAAATGGAGGATGTTTTTTTTCATATCATACTATCAATGGGAAGAGATGCCTAGCCAAAATTAGGGAATCTTCCTGCTAAAAATTCCCAACTAGACTCTAGACCGTTTGTGATGGGGATCCTGTCCAGGGTGTGGGTCCAACTACCACTGAATATACCTTTTCTCGAATGGAGAATGAGCCCTGTAGATATATGAATACATGGTTACCTGAATGATATGAGACAAATGGTTAAATACTCCTACTAAAAATGAAACAATATAAATAGCAAAGCGAGTTTCGAAGCATGCAGCCAAAAGAAATGATGTTAGCAACACATCACTAGGGTCATGCTCATAAAAGCTGCTTGACCACAAAAGAAAAAATTCTCTATGGCTGAAACACCCTTCAATTCCTTAAGAGTTTTCCAAAATATGAAATGGTATTAATAACGAAGTCACTAGACATGTCTTAATTAAATATCCTCATACCATTAACACATCAAGTAAGCTTAAACGTATAAATGACATGATGTAATATTCCTAATTGGGAAATGCAACAATAATAAATAGTTATGTAGAGAAATAACACAGATCATCTAAGTAAGAGCAGGAGGCCAATATGGAGGCTCTGTATTTACATTTAAATCAGAAAAATATATGCAAAATATAGCCCACGATATGTACAACAGGAAATAGAAGACTTTAATGGAAGAAATTCCTCAGAAAGAGGTGATGCAAACATACATTAAGACTGAAAAGATCTTGAAAATGTTATTTTATTGGTTGCAACTGATGTAGATTACACTTCAGATCTAGAGAATATATGTTTATAAAAAGTTAGATCTATATCAGATCCATACACTAGATAGCCTCTTCTCCAAATCCCGCTTGGGGTTTTCAACAAATCATGAAGTACAAGGAGTAGATCTGAGATATAATTCAACAGATCTGCAAAAATATTCATAAATTCATGGAAATATTGATCTGATCTAAAATATACAATATGATGATCCCCTCCAATGGATCTAAAATGTGAATGGCGGATCCCTGACACATGAAAACCACTCCTCCAAAAAGTGTGCCAAAAGACCCTGCAATAGTACCCACACAAATAACGCAGTTCTGGAAGCAAGGATGTGGTGTAGGCTTTAGAAAAAGTTTGGCCTTATGCAAAGATATGAAAATATATCTCTAATCTTCCAATACTCTCTTGCCAATGGGATAGAAGCCTTCCCCATTGAAAAGGAGCACTAGAATGGCCTATATATGAGTATATCTAGCCTCCAATTGCTACAACTTACAAAGAAAACCAAACCTTTAATAGGATCTGCATTGTAGTTGGAAGAAGAAGCTTGGCCTTTAGCCTGATAGTGGAAAAGAAATGCAAACTCTTTCAATAGGCCTCTGAAGGAAATAGGTGGGATTCCCGATCAGGAACACCCAATGCTAAACATCAATATTCTCAGCTAAACAGCCAGAGAATGAGAAATGTCTAAAAGGACAATATCTTCAGAAATAACATAATCATCAACAACCTTCTCATGCTGCCATCCTCTTCCTTTTATAAGTTGAGAGCTTGCAAAACCCTAAGCCATCTTAATGAAATATCTCCTTTCACATGAGCCACCTCGAACTAAAACTGCGTTGTGCCTCATTGATGGCCACTCCTCCAAGGTAGCGTTGTTGATTTGGTCACGGTTGACCTAGTCAAAATATTTAGCACCTTTCACACCTAAGGGTGCTTATTTAAATAGCCCAAATTTAGCCTTTTTCACATGTGCATTGATTTATTTACTGTTTAGGAGTTTTATTTATCCTCATTTACACATTTATTCATGAAACAGAAAAATAAAACAAAAATGAATATTCCCATTAGCTTGGGACTAATTGGGAATATTACAATCCTCCCCTCCAAAATGTTGCTTTTCCTCAAGCAACTGATAAGGTGAGTGTTGCAACTCTTCTCCTCCTCCATTGGTGACACCATCATCATGTGTTAAGCTTCCTCCATAAGCTAAGTGTTCACCAATCCAACCCTCCATGAATTGTTCCTCCAAAGTTCTCATGAGATGTAAATAGTCCATCCCACAAGGAGTCAATAAATCAAATGAAACAAACATGGTTGAACCAATGCTCTGCCTAAAACATGTAGCATATGACACATAGAGAGTCTCCATCCCATGTGGTACATACATTCCTCCCATCCTCCCTCCATACATTCCCATAAAAAGTAAAAGTACATCATCAATGTATGGGAGAAAAACTACATACATACAAACAAACAATTGAGCATGTGGAGGTGGGTCATAGTCCCACATATGAAACTAGTGTAGTGCATCTCGTGCCTGCATCAGAACAAGATATGGTAAGTGGGTTTCCCACCACTTACTTGCTTCCCATGTTATCACACTATGGCTAAAAGTGTGAGATATGTTTGGTGCTTTAGGAAAGCACTCATCATGATAGAAAATATCCCTTTTCTCATCAAGGGAGTGGCCAAATGCAGAAATTTCTGTGGCCCAATATTGGCCATGAGGTTTACAAGATATAACAATCCTCCATGGAGCCATTGCCTGCATAAACATGGTGAAATAATGCATACAATCAGAATATAAAACATGTTTTGCAAGAGCATGTTCTTCACCAACAATCCTCCTCATATTAATGGAGTGGTGCATAGCTCTATATTCTTCCTGAAAAAGAGAAAGAGAGGGCTGATTTAAATCTTCCATAGAGTTATGTTGCTACTCCATCTCCACATGGTACATGCATATTTGAAAATTCTGATATAGTTCTTTTTCAAATCCCTCCCAATAGTAGCTCCTCAAGATGATGGTGTTGAGCTTCATGCAATATGTGTGGCTGAAACACAACTCTTCATAGGCCCTTTGTAGTAACTTCTCATTGAGCTTGGAGGCTACATACAAGAATATCCTACCATGATAATTGATGAATCCATATTGGATTGAATAGCTCTCATCATGCAACAAGTCATCAATAATCATGCATGTGTGAAGATCCTTGGAATATTCCACCAACAGTTGGGATTTTCAATATGGATCTAATTTTCCCAATAATGAAAACACTGATAATGTGTCAACTGAAATGCTTTCCATGCTGTTGCTCTTCTCCTGAAATTTCCCATGCCCAAGGTGTATGTTGGAAGGCCATGTCTCCCATTTCTCTCCTCCTTGACATCTCCCATGCCAAAGGTATAAGATGGAAGGTTGCTATTCCTTCCTTGTTGCCCTTCTTGCATATGCACATGCTCAAAAGAAAATGGAATTTCGTGGAATTTAGTCTCCCATGGAAGGCTATCATCTATCCAAAACCTACTTGGTCTTGCCAAAGTATTCATGTGTGACCACCATATCGTATCATGTATGGAAGATTTCTCTCCAGATGAGATTGTCTTCTAATTCTTCACAATCAAGGATTGCCTTCCTTGCTTCATGATGGTGTCATCCTTCATCCTTGCAGGATCTTTTCTCAGCGCAGTATGAGATGAGAGAATGGATAATGGTGATAAAGGAAAAATATTTCCCCTCTCCTTGAGCTTTCCCAATACTCTCAGCACTATAGTATGGTCTTCTAATGCTCCCTTCCTTCTTGGATCTATGAATGGAGCATTAGGGTATGAAACATTTTTCACCAAATCTAAATCAGGTGGTATCCCACATGGTTTACCACAAGATAATGATGTCTCATGGCTCATTCCCATGTGCATAATAGATGGGATCATCATATCATTGCTTCCATTGCACAAGTCCATATTTGATTTTTGTGTGGAAGTCTCATGATAATGGGGTATCACTCTTAAGGATGCAAGAGTGCTTCTGGTTGGAGAAATTTCCCCATATTTCAAGTCAGCGCTGTGACCCTTCCCCTATTCTTCTTCTCCTACCTTCTACAAGATCTCACTATTAGTGTGGAATTCTGAGTTATAGATAAAACACGCTTCCCTAGATAAGTGTTAATCTAGAGCAATAGGTTAAAGTCTATACTACTACTTTTCCTAAGTAAGAACAGACACACAGAATGTATTATATGCTTACTTGGAATCCAAGCGCTTCCAAATGATTCCTTCTGTTGCTTCCATTGTAGCTTCAAATTCCAGCCGGTTGTGAAAAATATTTCCTACAAGAATGAACACTAAATAGAAGAAGATAGCAATAATACAGATGTCTATTCAATTTAGTTTGCTAAATCAATAAAGAATAAACCATATACATCAACTAAGATGTTGCAATATGGAAAATCAAAGCCAATACAGATGCATATAGGGAAAAGTAAGTTGTATTATTTATTAATGATAGAAGGGGAGGTTACAACCAAATGAATGATTTTGTGTCACCATCTCCAGCAGCATCCCAACCTCATCACAATGCAGATATCTCTATAAAACTATCACTCAAATCAATCTCCTCAATGAAAAATCCACCAGCATTTCTATACATAAATTCTTCCTTATCAAACACTAAGATCTGTGCTCAATTTATAGAGAGGCTAAGGTAGTTTTACAATCAATGAATTTCCAATAATAGGCAATACATGTTCCCAATATTGTAGATGTCAAATGGACACATGGATTCAAAGTTTGACACATGTGAACTCTTATAGAAGGCACTAGCCAAGTGGAGATTCCGAAACAATGAGAATTTCACTCCCAATGTGACCAACGCACCCATAGATGTTGGGAAGTGCTTTGCAGAGTAGCCTTTCATGGGTCTACCTGCATATGCAATGCACTTAGTCCCTTTAGAGTCAGCGTTGATGAGATCTCATATGATATATTATCAACTTCAAACCTTGGAAACCTTTGCATATGAAATTCCTTGATTGATCTGTCTTGTTCTTTGTCTTAGGGCATATAGCAATTAAAATGTTAGGGGATGATAGACCATATAAATTGGTCCTGGAGATGATGCCGAGTTAACCAGGTCATTTGGAATGATGCCCAAATTGACCTATAACACTCACAGTCTAAGGTGCTTCCTTCAGATGTAGTTAACTCATGAACACCCAACATCTCCGTAGTGTCAAGAGTCTTGATCACAAAGGACTGATCTGTCATAGTGTGTGTTCCCAAAACTGTATGAAATGTTGGAACACATTCCCTCCATTTTTGTTTTCTCATTTTCCATCATCATGGACACACACTATCCATTCTCTTCATGTGTAAGATCCCCGGGAGCTTCTTGCAAAGATACAAGAGCCTTCCTAGTGGAAGCAATTGCTTCACTTCCATCTCCCATTAAAAATAGATCTCCTCCTGCTGTCACAACGATGGAGGATCTTTCTAGCTCTTCCTCCTCCTTCTCCTCATCAATGGATAATGCCTCATCATTAAGATATCCTTTCTCTTGATCTCCTTTTGAAAAAGGAACCCTCATGTCTTCTTCTTGAGAAGAATGTTGTTGCTGAAGTGGATCCTTTGCCCTTGGAAAATCATGTAGCAGATCTTTAACCCCCTCAAAAATGTTCTGAAATGGAGTTATCTTCATGGATCCTTCCATCTCATGCAAATTTTCTGACTTCTTGGGCTTGTTTTCCTCTCCCAAAGAAGTTTCAGATGGCTTAACATCAAATCTTTTCACTAACCTCCTAGTGAACTTTGCATAAGTAGAGATATTTACATTTTTCAATGAAGAAGATTCAAATAACCACTAGGCATAAGCCTTAGCTTGGAGATGCAAAGCTGCTACTCTTGTGGATTCTTCTTCTTCTGAAAATTGATGCAACTGGAAATATGTGTCTAGCTTATTTACCAAATACTTGGCTGAGCTCTTGGGTGATCCATCAAAAGTAGGTAGAACAATCCTACCCAAAGTGTGTTGCATGCACCCTCTTCTTCTCTTGCATATGTTGGATCTTCTCTCTTCTTTAAGTTGAAAAAACTCTGGGAAGCTTAGATTCTCTTTGACTATTTTAGACTAAGATTCATATTCTTGGAGATAGTCACTAAGAGTCTCCTCTTTTGGTGTCTCTCCTTCTACTTCTTCTCTTTCTAGGAATGTAGGCATGATACAACGTTGTAGATCTAGTTGTGTGGCTAAATTCTCACACACATAATATGAAGAACTAGGGATTTCTTCATGTGAAAATATATTCAAAGGATATGCAAGTCTTTCCTTCCTCATTCCCATCATTTCTCTTTTCAGCTCATGCATATTTTGGAACAAAGTCTTTAAGAACTCTTTCCCTTTCATTTTTCCAGATAAAGGGGTTTTACCCTTGAATTCTTTGTCTTCTGTGTAATAAATCTTCTTCTTCTGTATTTCCTTTTCTTGAAAAGACATATTGGCTTCTTAGCATGCGCAGGATGTGCCAAGATGATGCTCTGATACCACTGTAATATTCCCAATTGAGAAATGCAGCAATAATAAAAAGTTATGCAGAGAAATAACGCAGATCATCTAAGTAAAAGCAGGAGGCCAATATGGAGGCTATTTATTTACATTTACAACAGAAAAATATATGCACAAGATATCCCATGAGATGTACAACAGGAAATAGAATACTTTAATGGAAGAAATTCCTCACAAAGAGGTGTTGCAACCATACATTAAGACTAAAAAGAGCTTGACAGTGTTATTTTATTGGCTACAACTACTGTATATTACACTTTAGATCTAGAGAAGATCTATGTATAAAAATTTAGATCTATATTAGATCCATACACTAGATAGGCTCTTACCCAAATCCCCCTTGGGGATTTCAGAAAATCATGAAGTACAAGGAGTAGATCTGAGATATAATGCAGCAGATCTGCAGAAATATTCAGAAAATCATGGACACACAAATCTGATCTGAAATATACAATATCATGATCCCCTCCAATGGATATCAAATGTGAAGGGAAGATCCCCAACTCATGAAAACCACTCCTCCAAAAAGTGTGGCCCTGCAACAGTACCCACACAAATAATGCAGTTCTCGAAGCAAGACTACATTGTAGGCTTTAGAACAAGTTTGGCCTCATGCCAAGACCTGAAAATGTAGCTCCAATATTCCAATAATCTCTTGCCAATGGGATATAAGCCTTCCCCACTAAAAAGGAGCACTAGAATGGCATAGATATGAGTAAATATAGCCTCCACTTGCTACATCTTAAAAAGACAACCAAACCCTCAATAGGATCTGCGTTGTAGTTGGAAGAAGAAGCTTGGCATTCAGCCTGACAGTGGTCAAGAAATGCAAACTCTTTCAAGAGGCCTCTTAAGGAAAGAGGTGGGATTCTTGATCAAGAACACCAAGTGCTAGACATCACTATTCTCAGCTAAACAACTAGAGAATGAGAAATGTTTAAACAGACAATATCTTCAAAGATAGCATAATCATCAACAACCTTCTCATACTGCCATCCTCTTTCTTTTATAAGTTGAGAACTTGCAAAACCCTATACCATATTAATGAAATAGCTCCTTTCACATGAGCCACCTCCAACTAAAACTGCATTGTGCCTCATTGATGGCCACTCCTCCAAGGTAGCGTTGTTGGTTTGGTCATGGTTGACCTAGTCAAAAGATTTAGCCCCTTTCACACCTAAGGGTGTTTATTTAAGTAGCCCAGATTTAGCCTTGTTCACATGTGGCATTGATTTATTTACTGTTTAGGAGTTTTATTGATCCTCCTTTACACATTTATTCATGAAACAGAAAAATAAAGCAAAAATGAATATTCCCATTAGCTTGGGACTAATTGGGAATATTATGCATGACCATAAAAATGCAGATTATTCAATTATAAAAGATAGCCAATACATGAGACAAAATATTCATAATGCTAGCACACATAAGTCCTCATCCAATCCAATAGTGAAATCAAAACATTTATTTGTATTCATTCACAGAAATATGCATTCGAGGCTATATAATTATCTCTGCTCATTTTCGAGTCCCAAAAAAAGATGCTTTACAATCTCTTATAGGGATTAATTATAGAGAAAAATTGACCCTTGGGTGGCCATGACCTTTCAACTTCCCAACTATTGGTATGATCTACGACCTAGGAGGAATTTGCGACTTGCAACTTAACCCTGGCTATGACTTGTGACCTGCGACCTGTTGCCTATTATGACCTATGACCTATGTCATTTCCTTTGTCAAGGAAGCAATTGTGTGATTGAGAGGTTTGGTACGTCTATCTGCTGTTGATCCTTGAGGTACTTCTACCAAGCCTGATAGTCTGCAGCTACTGGAGTGACCTGGAGGGTATCTTCTATTAACCTATGAAAGCATTCAAGAGTGTCTGGGACTAGAGTGTGCCTCTTTACTGAGATCTTATTAGATAGGGAGGCCAGTTTGGTGTAGATCCAGACTGGTGTGATCATGAATTGAATAATATTTTCCTGTGAGGCCGGGAGGTCTTTGGAAGAAGCTGCTTGCCTCATTGGTTGCAGGAATATTTGAATGTTTTGGGTCACATCTTCCCTTGTTTTCTCAGTGTACAATGTCCCCAGGGAAGGAATATGGTGTATTTCATCCATTGAATCGATGCCACTAATCAAGTGTTCATAAGCGGACATCACCCTCTCCACATCCTTTACCAGTTTATCCTTGGATTGTATCTTCATTCGGATCTGGACTTTGTCATTTTGAGTAAAAATCCAATCCTTCCTTGGCAGGGTGTTAGGAGCCTGTGGATATACATTTGACCATTCTAGCATGCTTTCTAGGGAGGTGGAGGCCTCCTTCAGCTGTGTTTTTCTTCTTTTGGTTTCTTCTTGCACTTTTAGGAGTGGTGCGTCTGGCTGCTTTGTCATGAATGTCTCCTCATACACTTGCATTATGGTAGATTCCAAAGTAACCAACTCCCTTTGAATGGTGATTGGTAATTCATTGGCCTGGGTAGTTGTGAAATGAAGCCTTTGGATTTCTTCTTTGAATGTCTTCTTTTCTTGTTTATACTGAGCTGCCTTCTGCTCAGAAGCCTGGAGCCTATTTTCTAAGGACATATTCTCTCTACTAATCTTGCTAACATTTTATTCTGTGGCTACCGTAAAGGTGGTCCCTGCTGATGCGATCACGATCGTATTAGTTCTCGTATCTAGGACTATAACCTTTTCTGTAGTAACTACGATAGGTGCGGCTGGATTCAACGCAAGGCATTTTCTTTTCTCTTGTCTAATCTTGTGTGTGAAATAGTCATACGTCAGCCTTGTTAGATCCAAAATCTCATCTTCCTGTTCCTCCAAGGTGCTAAGGTTTGAGAGAGGAAAATGCACACTCGTTATGGGGTTTTTTTGAGGAAAATCAATGTGAGGCAGCTCTGTTTTTTCCCCTGTCTATGGGGGCGGTGTCTTGATTCCCCCTACTTCTTTGGAAGAGTCTTCCTGTGATTTTTGGCTTTCTTCCTCCTTCCTTCTCTTCTCAGTCTCTGCTTTATCCTATTCCTGCTTTAACTTGTGCATAGCCTCTTTCTTCCATTATTCCTCTTCCTTCTTCTTACATCCCTCTTCCTCTATTTTCCTGTAGGCTTCTTCTGCCTACTTTTTCTTCTGTTCCTCCCTTAGTTGTTTTTTTCATTTCTCCTCAACTTGCTTCTTTTTCTTGTCTTCCTCTTACTATCGTGCTAGGGAATCTTGGGTTCTTTTGAGTTCCTCTTTCTTTTCCTTCTCCTCGACTTCTTGTTGTGCCTTAGCTTCTATTTCTCTCTTATCATGTTGCTCTTTAGAGAGACTACTTCCCGTAATCGGTCGTGCCCTTTTGCGAGAGACTTTTGGAGGACCTTCTTGGTGGCCAAATTTAGATGATAACCTCGTTGGAAATATTATTGAGTCTGATTTCCAACCCAGCTTGAATTTTTCAATTTTTAGTTCATGTTCCTTGTCAAAAATCAAATCTCCCAAGACGGGTCAAAATGTGCAAAATGAGGCTGCCTTACAAAGAGTGATGTTGTAGTCAACTTTTGAAGGTCTTCCTCAACTCAAAATTGAGCTCATGATATCTCATTGGAAATATATTTGTGTCTAGTTATAATTTGACTCATCAAGAAAGTCATTTGGCCAACCAATATAGGAGAAATCTTGATTTTCCCAAGGTCACTCGCAGGTGCATCAATTCTCCTAAGGCAAATCGTATTTTTGACATTTCTCTAAAACCATGACACCTATGTAAAAAGTGAAGGATTTGTCTCTTACTTGACTATTGTGGACAAAAAAAAATCTCTCATTTTTCCCAAATTCATCTTTTATTGCTCGTAAACATCATTTGAGTGAAACCCGTCCCGAAGGGGAACGAGGGATTTGTTGAAATGAAGCGAAATGAAGGGGGATAAGGGGCTTCTAAATTTTCGAGAAGATTTTTGGAAGTAGGAGGATGTTAGGAAGTAGGGGAAAGTGGAATTTCAGAGATTGAGTGAGGGGAAGGGGTCCAAAAGGGCAAAACACAGGCCTAGCCTAGAAAATTGCCAAGTTGTAGCAAGAAACTAGGGTTTGTGCAAAAATGAGGAATTTGGGGGGTCTCAGTGATGGTAAGTGTTTAATAAGGTACATTATGGATAGGGGAAGGTATATGAACATAAGGACACAAGTTTTACTGATGATTTTACCATCCAAGAGAAATTACCTTCAAAACCCTAGGAGAGGGAAATGAACCTTACCTAGGCACAACTGAAGCATGAACAAGGTGTAAAATGACCTAGTGGAACTTGAAATGATGATGAAAACCCTCTGAATGATGGTACAATCAGCTGAATGGTGACATGGACTGACATTTGGACAACTTTGACAAGAGTAAAAGCAAGCCCTAGACCTAATACCTAGTGACCAAATTTTACTTGAAAAATCACTGAAATGACAAAATTTGACCTTGACACCTTAAAATCACTTTGTAAGAGCATGTTTTATCACTGGAGGAAGGCTGCAAGGACTGACACTAAAATTGGCTCCAATGGGGATGGTAGCTCCTTGGAGGTGCCAAGAACTACAGATCTTTGGAAAGCAGACAGTGCCTTCATCCATTAGGCAATGGAGTCAAAAAATCAAGCTGAAATGCATGACTGAAAACTGATGACTTGATGACACAAATTTACTCTCACTCAACTAAAAACTGACTCCATACTTAAACACAACTGAGAAACTGGAAAAGATGCTCAAAGTAGAGCTTATTTATTCAAAACCTACTCTAAGAGTTTCATTCATCACCTGATCAAGTGAAATGAAACAACCAATGCAACCATGTAAGCATTCTGACTACTGTTTGGATTCTCTGCGAGTGCTCACTTATGAAAAAAAAGAGAGAACTACTGAAAGGAAACTCCCATGAAAACTTGTGAACAAATCCGTTGAATACTATGGATTCTCTATCTGCCTCCAAAAACACTGCATAAGGATCTTGAAGTTCATGCACACTGGGACTTAGCTCATCCAATGGATCACTTCTCTTCTCCTCATACCATGAATGCAAACTTTGTTTTGAGCTTTGTGATGAGACTCCTGCTAAAAATGACAAAGAGATCGGCTGCCAAATCAAGTTTATATCAGCACACGTTTCAAGATTACATATACTCAATGGGGAGAAACTTTGATTGCAGACATCATCCAACACATCATCTATTGGATCGTGAAAAACTTAAAAAGACAGCTGCAACCCATTTTCTATTGGTTCCTATAGAATTACATGATTTTCTACAAGCTGCTCATTTGAAGATTTACTATGCAATTTACCCTTCAAAAACTGGAATGATTCAAAACAAAATGGTACGGATTCATCTTGTATCATTTGATCATATGTGCCAGCTTCCATGTCTTCATCTGCAACTTGAAAATCAATGGAATTTGGGGGCTGCAAATTTGGATATGAGAAGTCTTGAACAAGGTTTTAATTGCCCTCAAGATGGTCCAGATCAAGACTTGTCGACAGTTGATTTCGGATTGCATGAAAGTTGTCTCTGATGAACTGAAATGAATCAAAACAAAAAGGAAAAGATCCTTCACTTACTTCAAAATTTGTTGCACTTTCCTCGTCATTTTTGTAGCTTATATGTGATGGCTGAACATTGTATTCAAGCTGTTGAAAGTGAACTTGCTCCTTCCACAAACTAGCTGCTAATTTGTCTGCAAGATTAGCTTCTGTTTGGAGAACATAATCGTCATCATACTGGTCAAACTGAGGAAAATCATCAGTATAAAACACATCATCAAGCATACATGTCATATCAACAGATCTCTCTTCTCCAAGATGATCTACAAAACAACCATTATCAGATCTATGACAAATGGGATAAGAAACAAAATGTTTTGGATCATAAACTTGTTCTTCTTCAATCAGCAAGCCACGGGCTTGAAAATTATACTCATTCCTTGTGGTGATATTTTGCATCATCTCTTCCACTGCACTTACCAAAATGTCAAGCTTTACCTCTAGAGATGTCGATTTCTCTGGATCTATGTTTTTCATTTCCTCTTCCTTCAACTTTGGCCTTCGGATTAGAAAATGAGCCTCTACATTTACTGCATTGTTCTGCATCTCTTCAAGTGTTGCAATATTCCTTTCTCTCAACTGAAACTCCATTTCTGGATCAAAGGCACCCGGGTAGTGCAAGAGAGCAGATCCAGGAGGAGGCCTTATATCAACTGGCATCGAATAATAAAATTGGTTAAATCTGGCAGAAAATTGTTGTATTGTCTCCCATGGTAGTATTTTCAGCTGGTTATACTCTTCTATAATCAAGAAAGGGTTCTGTCTGATCACCCACCTGTCGAGGAAAACTTTAACGAACTGCTGGAAATCTGAGATGCTCGCATCAGGCAGGGTTTTGAACCAACTCTTGACTTGGCCTTGAAAAGAAAGAGCGAAAAGCCTAATACTGACATCTTCTTCATTAACTTCAAAAAGGTCAAGAAAAGACTCAAAATTCAGAACATGTCTCTCAGCAGTGATATTGTCACATTCACCATCAAACCTCGGCAAGTAAAGGTAATAATTTGAAGGGAAAGCATGGAGTATAGGAGGTAAGATGAGAGGTTTATATCGATCTTGAATTTTACAAGGTATAGGTGTATGTACAAATGATACAGAATCAATCTTGGTCTCTTGAGGTTCATCAATTTGAATATGGTCATCACAAGATTTAGAAGAAAGATCTTGATCGAGCTCAAAAGAATGCAAATCTTTGGTATTCACAATCTTCAAAGGGAAGGAATCAAATGCAAGCCGAGGATCTTTTCTCAAATACAATATTCTTTGCAAAGCCTTCTTGACATTCTCGGGAAAAGAGAAGAAATAATTTATGAAAAAGAACAAAATGTCTTGGATGAAATTCCAACTTGAATACCTGATCTTTCCATATTGTCCTTTCATGTTTCTGCTAATCAGGTTCGTCCTCCAGTGGAGTCCTTGGATCTGATCTCGAAACTGATTTAAAGTCGCTAGGTGAATGATTTCAGCCTTGCGGTGTCTGATTGTTGTCCACCATCAACAATCAGATCTGAACTTGATTAGATCTTACTGAGGAAACCATATGTTCAATTCATAAACTAGACCGAAGATTGACTGAAGCAGCATTCATCTACTTTCGCTAATGTAAAGAAAGAGCGTTTCGAAGGCTACCTGGCTAACTTCAGGCTCCGTATATAGTTTATAAAGCAAAAAACAAACTTTTCTTCCCCAGTATGGTCGCCACTATGTTATGGCCTAAATCTACCTCAGGCTGAAGAAGGCAGAGTTCAGGGTAACATCAAACCACGCTCACTCTGGTAGTTAGCCCTACCAGATCAGGAGAGGGCTCTCTCCGGGTCAATCTCAGCAAAGATAATCAATAAGGCTTGAGATGACTTAAAATAAAGGCTAATTTTAGGCTAGGTATATAAGTAAAAGAGTTTGAATTTATTTTGGGGTTTTCGTTGGAATCAAAGGGAAAGGCAGTTTTGGGTTCGGGGATGAGGCCTAGTTTTTGCAGAGTTCTGATTGGGGCAAGGAAGGAAATCATTTTGATGCTTTGATTTGAATGGATGGATGGTTTAGACCAGTGAGGATATGAAGAGGGCAAGAGGCTCTCAAGAATCCTCTTCAAACATATGAAAACATGGAAAATTAAACAAAATGTCAAGGCAGAGCACAACAATCTAATGAATTCTACCTTTGTCACTCATTTGTTTAATTTAAGAAGAAAGGAGAAGCGAAATGATATACATAAACATCAGTGAACTCACAATTACATAGAGAAAAACACCATCAAAACACAGAGCCACATGGATCCCAAAGAGTGCTACAAACCCTGGTCTATTCCTTTGCCAAAATTGCAGAGATGAAATGTACAATGAAGTGCCAAGCAATCCCAAGTGTCCAACCTCTGAAAATGACTGAAGAATTACAAGATATAGACAAGCCTAACTCATCCCCATGCCTCTAGGGGTCAAGCTCACCATTCTAGGAGCTGTTTCAACCATATCTAAACTAGGAATTGAAAAATAGGCAATGAAACAACTTGCCTCTATATGGTAGGAAACTGATTCATTCATTTAATTTTCACTTTTTGGTGAATGAATCTACTAGAATAAGTAAATATGTGCCAAAATTACATCAAAGTCATGAATTTACATCAAGTTACATTAAGAGTTACATCAAAAATTCAAACTGGCCAAAACTAGGCGAAAATCTGAGTTGCTGAGTGAAAAATAGGCCAAATTTCCCTATGCACCGCGCCTGAAAACTCTATGCGTCATGCCACTTTGAGGTTGATTTTGAGGGCCTTCCCGAAGTCCAAATTGAGCACATGATAGCTTGTTGGAAATCCCTACCTGTCTAATTTTCAACCCAAGTGGAATTTCTGGATTTGGTTGCCATTTTCCCCTCCAAAAATCAAATCTCCCAACACTGCTTCCTGTGTGTGCAAAAGGTGGCAGAAAGGCTGTTTTTAGGGTGTTTTTGACCCTTCAGACAACCAAAAACTTGTTCAAATCCTTAGGCCATTCATGATCATGCATAAATTTTCATAAAAATCCCAGAAATACAAATTTTTCCTCCAAAGGATCTCCCAATTGTAAGCGCGCGCCAAGTGGCGCTATGCGTCGGGCGGAAAACCCCGTTTTAAGACCAAAAATTTCAAAATTGACAACATTTTTCCCAAATTTATAATTTGGGCTGAAGGTCCAAAATCAAGCACTATGCTGAGCCAAAGAGGCTTTGGCCAAAATTTGGAGTCTATCAAATCCCTTTTGCGACGCTTTAGTGCCCTCCTTAGCTTTACCTTCACAATTTTGATTCGTGCCTTGCAAACATGATTGCACGCCCAATAATGGTTCTTCATGTGCTTGAGCATGTTATTTTATTTATTTTCCTTCTAGGTGCATGTATTTTAGTGGTGGAATCGCTATCTCGGTCATAGGATGTATCAGTATTTGTCTCCATGAGAATTTGCAAGGTCTGTGTTGTCTTGTATGAGAATTTTGTTGTTCTTGATTTGATTCCCAAATATGTGGTGATATAGGAGGGAATATGAAGGAATAGGGTAATAGGGACAATGAAATTTAATCAAGTGTAAGGAAAAACACTTAATTTCTAGAGTTTAGGTACAAGGGACAGCCACTTGACTTTTTGGGAAAATGTGGGGTTTGGGAAATTTTACAAGTGAGATGGGGAAATGGGAATAATAGGAAATGAAATGAATTTTAGGGATAGGGAAATAGGCTTAGGAATGAGTGACTTTAGGGATGTAAGAGGATGGGGGATGGAATGTAGTGATGAGATAACAGTGAGGGGGAGGAAAAACAAGGTGGGGAATGAAATTATTTGGCCCAAAACAAGTTTCAAAACCCTAAGGAGTCAACTTCTCAACAAGATAATAGGGTTTAGTTTTTGTACTCAAATCCTCACAAACAACACCAAATACCTATTCATGGAAATGGAATGATTGCATGGACTTACTTGGATAAAGATTGACTGAGTTAGTTTGATGAGTAAAAAATTTGTTTTCTGCCATGTGCATCGCGCGCCTAACCCAACACGCCGCGCCTCCCTGATGCGTCGCGCCAGTGTATTTTTTACACTACAGAGGCCGACCCAATGTGCTGTGCCTGCCCAGTGCGTCGCGACACTCAGCCTATGCGCCGCGCACCCAACTTTGCCCAGTTTTTATTCAAACATGCTCTTTTCCTTCAACATGACTTTCTCTTGTTTCAATATTTCTCTTTTGAGTGCAAATAGGCCTTTTTTGAACATGAAAAATCACTTATATACAGAAAAATTCAATTTTCATTTCATAAAACTCACTTTTGTAATGTTGCAAACTTTGACACTTTTCAAAAACTCTGTTTTGCTTTCCTTTTGCTTTTAAATGAATGATGAGATTCTACGCACTAAACTGCCATAAATTCTGAGAAAAACTCTTCACTTGCAATGGAAAAACTCTTAACTTACTTTCACACCATAGATTTGATCACATTTGGAAATTTTGGAGAAGTTTATGGTGAAATTGGGCTTGCATCTCTATGCGTCGCGCCACAAGCCCAACACGTCGCGCCCTTTTTCAGGAGACTTTTGGAGACCTTCTCGGTATCCAAATTGGTCACGGGATAACTTGTTGGAAATATTATTGAGTCTACTTTCCAACCCAAGTGGAATTTTTCAATTTTGAGTTTATTTGCCGTGCCAAAAATCAAATCTCTCAAGACAGGTCAAAATGTGCAAAATGAGGCTTCCTTAAGGAAGAGTGTTGTTGCAGTCAACTTTTGAAGGTCTTCCTCAACTAAAAATTGAGCTCATGATAGTTATTTGGAAATATATTTGTCTCTAGTTATCATTTGACTCATCAACCAAGTCATTTTTCCAACCAAGCTAGAAGAAATCTTGATTTTCCCAAGGTCACTTCAGAGGTGCATCAATTCTCCTGAGGCAACTGTATTTTTGAAATTTCTCTAAAACCATGAAACTTGTGTAAAACTTGAAGGATTTTTTTCTTCCTTGGACTATTTTTGACAAAAACCTCTCTCATTTTTCCCAAATTCATCGTTTATTTCTCAGAAACATCATTTGAGTGAAACCTATCGTGATGTGTGGAACAAGGGATTTGTCGAAATGAAGAGAAATGAAGGGGATAAGTGGCTTATAAATTATTGAGAAACTTTTTGGAAGTAGGGAGGGATGTTAGGAAGTAGGAGAAAGTGGAATTTCAGAGATTGAGTGAGGGGAAGGGTTCCAAAAGGGCAAAACACAGGCCTAGCCTAGAAAATTGCCAAGTTGTAGCAAGAAACTAGGGTTTGTGTGAAAATGAGGAATTTGGGGGATCTCAGTGATGGGAAGTGTTTAATAAGGTACATTATGGATAGGGGAAGGTATATGAACATCAATATACAAGTTTTACTGATGATTTGACCATCCAAGAGAAATTACCTTCAAAACCCTAGGAGAGGGAAATGAACCTTACCTAGGCACAACTGAAGCATGAACAAGGTGTAAAATGACCTAGTGGAACTTGACTTGATGATGAAAACCATCTGAATGATGGTACACTCAGCTGAATGGTGACATGGACTGACATTTGGACAAATTTAACAGGAGTAAAAGCAAACCCTAGACCTAATACCTAGTGACCAAATTTTACTTGAAAACTCACAAAAATGACAAAATTTGACCTTGACACCTTAAAATCACTTTTTAAGAGCATGTTTGATCACTGGAGGAAGGCTGCAAGGACTGAAACTAACACCAACGACCCTGATAAAACTAGTTGGATACTTGGGTTATTATTTCCATGGCTTGCCTGGACATGCATGAGGCGTCCTTGCCAAATAGCTTTCTATAGAGCGTGGGAATGAAATTCTACGAGATCGACTCTATATGTTGTTTGTATTTGGAAGCCCAGAAAACCTTTATGTCTTTGTGGATTGGTCTGCCATGCTTCACATCTCAGTTATGCAGACATACTTCAAACTAACATCTTCCTTATACTGCATCCAAAAGGTAGGAAGCCATATAAAATTCAGATGCCAACCCTTCTTCGGGTGCCTGTACTACTAATATGTTCGATATAAGGGCTACTACTATTAGGTTGGCCCAGTTGAATCGAGTGCCATATGTAGTGATAGCGTACATGAGAGGGATCCAAGTCCCATTGAAAGTGGTGGCATCTAGTCGACCATACATCCTACACATAATTGCTGCCACAAACTTGTAGAATTTCCTGAGGTCATTTGTTTTATATTCCTGATCCTTTTTAAACTTGAACTTCTTGAGGTCCTCCCACCATCCCTTCAAGGTCTCTAGTATGGGTACTTCATGAGTGGCTACCTAATCAGCATTGAAAGTTTGTTCTCGGGTAGGGCGTACATAGTAGACTTCTGCATCTTGCCCCTTCAAGTTAGCAAATGTCTTCCCTGAGTGATCGCGAATGATCCAAATATTAGAATCAACCTTCTGTAGGATCCATTAAATAACCTCTGCACATGGAAATATGGGTGGATAGGCACCTACATAGTGGATTTTGGACCTCTTGACCTGAACGTACACTTGCCGATTTGTGAGATCTTCTGGGAACTCAGGCTTTTTGAACTCTTGAATACTTGGTACCAACTCATCTTGTCCCCTTTCTCGAACACACAGACAGTGTCTCCATAGATAGGGGGTGGGGAAGGGGGTGTGCATTCTTCTAAGATTTCTTCCTCTAGAATCTTGTTTCTCTTCCGAACTACCGGAGGCCCCATATCGCTTAAGGCCGAAGAGATGGAGACACACTCGAGCTCGGCTGCAATGTGTTAGGATCCCGTGATTTGGATGATTGGCAAGCCAAGTGACAAGGTAACATCAAACCAACTTTGGAGCTCAAGGACCTAGCCTTCCTGGACTCAGAGAGGGCTCTCTCTATTTGTGTAAGGGATGTATATTTTTTTGCTTCTTGTGTTTTTTATTTTAGGCTAGTTATGAAGTAGATTTTTTTGTTTTTTTTTTAGGTTTTTGAGGGAGGAACTTATCAAAGACTAAATAGATAAAAATATTTTTAGATCAACTAGGCTATGGGGTCGAAATGTTCAAGAAAGCCTCAGATGGTGATACAAGGTATATTGAAGGGCCGATTTGATCAAGGTAAAATGGATCTTTAGGTGGAATGAAGTGGGATGGACACTAAGTTTTGTGAAGGATAAAGGCTTTTAAACATAAATAGTTCAATAGCATACATTCATATGTTAGGGCTAACCATTAATCATGATAAATGTAACTTCAAACTGATAGATGCATAAAAATAAACATTCAAGTGATACATAGAGATATATGACTCTCTAACTTTAGGAAAATCACTATCAGACTTTGGGGAAAAACAATTAAAACAAACAAATAACTCAAGCTACTAAGAGGGAACTCCTAGACATAGTATTTTGAGCTATCAGGCACTTTGAACTAAGATTGCAGAGTTTTAGGCAAAGGGCGAGATCGATACAAGACCGCTTTGGTTCAACTAGGACAATCAAACATTCAAAGAAATATTTGAGAGGTGGAGCTTTGACTAGCCATGAATAAGTAGGGAATACCTTGAATCATACTTAGCATGCATAACAACCATAAATGAAACAAGCAAACAAGTTCTTCAGTGATCAAAGAGCAGTTAAGAATCTTGACTAAGAAGGAAGAAAACATAGAAGCTGTAATGAATCAGGAAATTTGAGGTGCCTCCATGGGCATTTCTCAAATTTATTCTCTAGTGTCTTACATCAAGCAAAGAACATGAAATATGTATGAAAACTAAGGAAACATAACATATAGGGACACTATACCATTTTACCAAGTCAAGGAATCCAACAACAGTCCTCTTTCATCATCCAAAACATTCAAGAAACTATCCAATGCATGAGACAAAGTATTTCTTCCAAGCTTGTATAACCATATGTTGCTCTATATCATCAAGTTCAACCTTGTTTACAATGAAATCTCTTGGAATATATAGGGCAAGATGAAGGAGAGCCTCCTAGTGCAACTAGCAAGCTCATTGGCCCATCAAAAATATCTGATTTTGTCCTTGAGGCTTTGCAAAGCCCAAGGCACAAAATATCTATAAAAATATCCAAAAAATGCTAAAAAGGGAAATTAAATTAACTTTTCCCAACTGAAAATGGCCAAAAAATGCTAAAAACACATTTGGAAAAGCCACTTCAGAAAACTGCATTTTTTACAAAAATACTTCAGAAATATAGGAACAGAAAATTCCCTGTCTTGTGGGCAATTTTTGGAGGACTTCTCGATGTCAAAACGAGGCCCGTGATGGCTCATTGGAAAGCCCTAGATGTCTAGCTTTTGAAAATACTTTTTTTCCCCAAACTGATAACTATAAGCCTGTGAAAATCTGACCTGTGTGGAAAAACCCAGAAATTAGCCTTTGCTGATATGCAACGCAGAGTGTTGAAAAAGTGACTGTTTTTCGCCACTTTGGGGGACCAAAACATCTTCAATTGATCTGAAATTTGCTGAGTAGATGCCCCTGAAATTAATGCATCCAATGATACCACTTTCAACCTTTGAGGATGCTTCAAACTAAAATGGCAATGCCCATGATTTTCTACAAAAATCCCAAAAATGTCAAAGAACAAAAACTTGTCGAATTATGCCCAATTTTGGCGAGCATGACCCTCATGAGTTTTCAAAAGCATGCTGAGAAGCGGAGGAAAAAATTTCAAGCCTTGATATGCCTTTCTTCACTTTTTGTACCGGGCGCCTCTTTCGGGCCACCTTAAGCTTTTCTTGTGTAACCTTCAATTTCCTTTGGGCAAATTGATTTAGCTTCTTATAGTGCCCAGTCATTTTCCTTTGAAGGTTTAAGTCTCTATTTCCCTTTTCCAAATTATTATCCAAGTGTTTATTCACCCTTTCAAGCCATACTTCTCTATTGTTTTCTATCTCTTGGGTGAATAGAGTAGTAAGAGGAAAATATCAGAAAAGGGCAGCCTCTTCCTCTTTCTGTTTCTCAAAAGCTCTTTTGAGTCCCATAGTCCTTGGCCTCTTCCTCCTTGGCTGATCTTCTTCTTCAGTGTTATTGAATTCGCCCATAAGTTCTTCCAACTTAATTTGCACTTTGGAGGCTTCCTTTTGGTACTTGATAGCCCATGTCTCATAAACTTCCATGTGGACATTCATTTGCTTGTTTTTTGTTTGCAGAAAATGAATGAGGTTTTTAGACCTCTCTAGATCTGATCTTAGATCATGAATTTGTTCTTCTCTATTTAGCAAGAGAGACTCTAGAATTCTGGCCTCATTGTCACTGTCATCACTTTTTATCTGAATTATGTCAAAATCCCTTTCTTTCTCATGGCTACTGTCCTCCTTCTCTTTTCCCTTGCTTTGGGTGACTTTCTTGGTTCTCCTCTTCTTTGGTAATTCAACAATGGTTTGCTTGGGCAACTTGCCTTTGCTTCGGAGTGCTCTAGTAACATTTGGAGTTACAATTTGAGCCACTTTCTTTCTTTATGTTCGGGGCTTTGTTACCTTTGGAGAAGAAAGCATGGCCCCTTGCCTAGGAGAGGCAGCTAGCACACGCTCTATTTGGTCCTTGCCTTTACTGCTCCCCTCATCATCTTTGTCACTATTTTCCTTCTTTTGAAGGCTCCCTTCTTTAGGATGCTCACTACTTTGTGGGCTGCCAATATGTTCTTCTTTGTGACTACTGTGTTCCTCACCAATTTGTTCCATCTCTTCATCATTTCCTTCTTCATGCTTACCATTGTGCTTGGATTCTTCATTTTGTCCTTCCTCATCGCTTGTTTGGCCTCTTTCACTGTGTTCTTCTAGATCACTATTTTTCTCTTTTTGACTTTGCTCCTCTTCTTGATCACTGTTTTTCTCTTTCTCACTTTTCTCCTCTTCTTGACCAATCATAGGAGATTTTTTATTCTTAGGAGTGGGTTTACTAGAAGAAGGAGGAACATGATGAGTGGATGGTGAGGGAGGTGCATGGGATGAAGAAGCAGTGGAGAAATCGAGATGTGAAATGAAAGAGTCCCAAGGAACTCCCTTTTTCTCAAGTTGATGGAATATGACGATATTGATAAGGGAATGATGAAAAAGACAAGCTTGTTGATGAGAGGAAGGCTTATTTTGAACAGTAGAAGCCATTTTGTCAATGCTTCTATAGAGGAAAATGGTAGGTTTAGCAATTGGGTTCTTGTGAAGTGCATGGGTAGCTTGATATGATAAGCATAAACACGGGAAAACCTCCCTTCACATGTGAATTACTTCATGATGATCTTCATGAGAGGAGCATATCTGGTCAAAAAATAGGAAAAAGGAAAGATAGATGGGCATGCATCCCAATGTTCTGGTTTCAAGAAGGGTTTGTATTGATCTGAATCTAGGTAGCTCTGTTTAAACCATTTTTCTCCGACATATGAAATTTTGGTAGCTCTGGAGATAGATCTAGGAGAGAGCTTGAATTCTAAACCTGCTAGATGAACATGCTTCTCTTGTAGCCTTAAAGAAAACAAATGCATCAAGGGAAGATAACTTTTCACCTCCTGAATCTTTTGACAGAATTCCAAACATCCTACTTCATGAAAGTTAAAGAGTACTGAAGGATAGACATTCACTTCCTCAGTTGAAAAAGGTTCATACCTTTTGTGAGGACCACTCCTGTTGTCTGGCTTAGGAGGCATTTTTCTTCTGATATCCTTAGTTGATTCTCCAAGGAAAATTGTCTCAAATGTTCACTATGATAAATCTTCAATCAACACACCCTTTACTCTTTGAGAAAAACCAAGTCTGTTTTTAGTTAGCCCACAAGTTTGTTAAGACACAATCAGCTCTCCTTGACTTTGACTGTATGAAATCCTTTTCCTCAGATCACTGTTTTCTATAGTTTAATCAAGAAAAAGGTTCTCTTTTAAAAACACTATCTCTTTAGGTGTCACTACTTTTTAAGGGGCTATTTTGAAACACAGACTATATCCTTTAGCAAACACTGTGTTCTGCTTTGAAATAAAACTACCCTCCTATGATTTTTAATGTCTCTCCACAGCAAAAGACAGCTCTCCCCTTGTTATTGAATATTAAGCCTCCTAAAAAACTTTCTCTATCCTTGAATTATCACTGTTTTTATTTTGTGTCTGGCAAACAAGTGTATCCGAATGAAAACACATTTGCCCCTTCAATACTGTGTGATAGAAATGAGGTTTTTGACTAGGTTTTTTGGTGGTATTTTGAAAAGAATTCCACCTTTGTTTTCAGCACAAGGCTCCTTACCTCAAAACACTATCTTTTTGAAATCTCTGCTATGTGAATCTTTAGCAAATTCCCATCACATCTTTAGATTTTCGTGAGGTAATATCCCTTTAAAAAGACCCATTGTTTTTCTTTGATTTTGTAAACATAGTGCCTTGATTTTTTAAACTTCTCTCTTGAATCAAAAAAATGGTTTAAGAGGCATAAATACCTTTCCAGACAACAAATATTTGGCACCTTTTGAGTATGGGCCCAGTGGTCAAAAGCATGTTCAAAACCGGAGATGAGCAGGTCGTTGAAAGTAGAATGTGCCGCGCAGAATGGTGTCGAGTTGACCTTGGGCGCCCAGTGACCACCGGCATAGGTGTGTCGCGCGAAGTTATGGGCGTGCTGCGCCTCCATTCAAACCCTATGTTCGGGCACCTACAAGTGCGTCGCGCAGGTGTAAAAGCATGCTGTGCAGAGCCTTGAGCCTGAAAAACTTCGAAATTTGCTCGAAAAACGCTTCTTTCTTTGGTGAGGGGAGCTAATGAACGTTTGTTTCAGGTTTTAAACTTTGATGAGGGCCTTTTTTAAAGGCTCTTTCCTCCTTTAAAATTTTGAAAACCCTTTTTTGCCCTTTGTGAACTCAGAAAACTACTTTTCATTTGTTGTAATGATACCTTTCTTATGAGGCTGTTTCTGGCCAGAAATTCACCCTTAGATTTTTAGTTTTGAAGGGGATCCTTAATAAACAGAACAATAGAAACCTTTTGACCATTATGTCACTTTTGGCCTTTGATGTAGATGATGTTCCTATTTCATAACCTTTGTAGTGAAAAGGCCCTATTTTAATGCAAACATAACCTATCTTAACAGCATGCCCTCTGTCTTTGACTGATTTGAAAGGTAACTTCTCATGTTTTTCTTTTCATCCATAACCTGGAAGGAGCTTAGCTTTGATAATCATAATTAGTTTATTCAAAAGTTAAAATGCCCCTTTCTCATCAGTTATCTAGGTGGATTGTCCCTTATATCATTTTGCATATAGGTTTAGAAACTGAGCTTTAGGCCTATCAACTTAACCATCCATAAAAGGCTTGTTTAGTCAAAATTGTAACCTATGATTTATCCTTTGGGGAAGGTTTCATAAATTCAGGATCAGAGCCTGTTAACACCATCATGCTATCTCTATCAGATAAGCTTTAGCTCGTGATATGGAATAAGCTTTTGACTCATGAACTCTTATCTACACACCACTGATTTTCACCTTTGTATTTTTGATAAGAAAATTGCTCATACATCATTTGAAAACACTACTAATGCATCTTTTGCCCATTTCTTGGAAGGAGGTGACTCACAATTTCTGAAAACACTTTGACAACTTAACCCTCTTGTTGTAGAGGTAAACCCCCTCTGCAGACAGAGGCGATCCCTACTAGCCCAGAATGGGTCTAGCAACAATCGTAACACGCTATGGTGCAAGTTCCTAATTGCAATAAACCGACTTGCGAAGAAGGCTTACCTCGAATCCAACTCTGTTGTTTGTAGAGAAGGTAGCGCTCCCGTTCCTTTTCTCTGGAAGATCACAATCCTCATGCTCGTCGTGATCGAACACCTGCACACACAAGAAACACAACAAACACAAGTGTAAAATCCGATATATACAATTATGCATCAGTCAGAGAGGACACAAATCATGATCATAATGAACAAAATGAGTGAAACTATAACCAATAGTCGCTTATCATTAATTCATACAAAGTAAAATACAACCTGGCTCTGACACTGAATTATCCTTCGACATTTCATCAGAGTAATACGTCTCGGTAAAGCTTGTTGGGAATGGGGACAAGCCTCTCTCTTCGATCGTCAATCTCCTTGCTATTGATTTGACACTATGAGGAATATTGCAGCATTATTTGGGCTATGAAGGCTCTTGGAGATTAGCTTGCAAAGGAAAATGGCAAGCTTATATAGATGGTGGAAGGGGAGTTGGGATCCCTACAATCATGGGATTGGCCCTATCCTCAAGGAAGCTTCCATGAGAGGTGGAAAACTACTTCCTCTACATGGAGATCCGGAGCCAACCTCCCAACTCAAATTAGAGACCAGTTTAGGAATTGGTTGAGGTCAATATTCCACCATTTATTTTTAAAAAACACTGTTTATTAAGCCTGGCGTGGGTGCGGCTCCGAGACAGAGCACCAATTGGCGTGCCCTCTTTGGAGGATTTCCCCCATTGGCGCGAGGGCTGAACTGTGTACCCGCACCAATGAAAAAAAGGCCGTTTTTAGGGTTTTTCACAAGGATATGTCTTCAGGGAAATGAAAGTACATGTTCAGGGGAATGCCATGAAAGTGTTTTCAAGTTATGTCACTACTTACAGGTCCTGAAATAAACCATCCAATGTGCGGGACAGGGAATTGCAGGGACGGTGACAAATTGCTGTGTAACACCTCTGCTTTTTAAATGAAGGAGGTTCTCACTATGCCTTTAACCATCTACTTTAATTCTGGAGGAGGTTCCCACTGTGCTCTTAACCATCTACTTTTAATGAAGGAGGTCAGCACTGTAGATAAGACATTTCATCTATTTCCAAAATGTATTACCTTTCTACAAATCACATGTCTTTGTTTAGTATCATGTCAAATAGGCAATAATCTACTCTATGAGATGTGTTCTGAGATATGTTTTCTTTGTAAAAGATCCTTGTGAACCTTTAAATCAGAAGTCACATGACTTGTTTATGCCAAGTATTTTCTTGCTAGACATAGTTGATTGACTTCCCTTGACTCTGTTTGCAGATGTAGGTTGAAATTTCCTTTTGGAGGAGATACTGAGAATACTGTTTGATCAGAAAAACATTAGCCCTTTGCATTCATATGACTTGGAGGCTGCGCTCTGTTCCTTTAGGAAACTCTGGCTTTTAGACTACACACATTAGTAGCCTTTTACTTACTAAATTTCATTTGTTTTACTGATGGCAAACTAACTCATCATGAAGGACCCTTTTGACCTTATTCTTTTGCTCTTTTCACATTAATCATTGTTTGCAAGCACACCCCTGCAAAGATGTAACAAACAAATTACTTTGAACTATGAAGAGTTTCCTTGGGGTATAATGGAGATTTTTCCTAACTTAAGCATGTTCTTTTAGAAATTGAACATACTTATCTTCTTCTGTTTTGGATCTTTGTAGAATTTCTTCTGGATTGAGACAGAATGACCTCTAAGTGGCATGACCTATGGATGGATGAAGATTTGTTTTTGCAGATTAGGCGCTAATCCAGGGCTGGCTGGTACTGAACAAAGGCTTTTGGCTCAGGATGTTTTTTCCAAGGAAGGGATTCCCTAAAGCGCCACTATCTAATTTAGGGGCGATCTTGACATATTTTGAGTTTTTTCTTTGGTATGATTAGATCTTCAAATGACAGATAACCAGGGATAGGGTGGCAGACACTTTGTCATTAAATGAATGGCTTGAGGAATAAGGGTGACTAACAGCAGATAAATTTTAGCTATGATAGCTCATGGACAGGATTATATGGATGAAACTAGATAGGACTTGGCAAATAGGTTTTTTCTCATCATAGGCTGACCAGAAGGGGTAGGAGGACACAAATTGTTTAGGGGTGTTTTCTAGATGACAGATTTGACAGTTTGGAGATCAGCTTCTAGAAAAATTAGCTTAAGAAACTAGTCATCATCAACAGGTGAAAAATACTAATGACTAACACGATGTTCCCTAGCATATTCATAAAAAAATCCCATGATAAGACGAACGACATAATTATAAATATGTTAAGACCGACGAAACTTCCAAATGACTTCTCAGGCTAGGTCGCAACAACCCCTGCCAACTATTATCTGAAGAAATGGCGAGACTTGCAACTTAGCGACCTTGCAACTAGGTTACAATGATGAAAGGTTGCACTGGCGTGAACTCTCAAGGAATGATGACTCTGCGACTCTGTGACTTGTGACTAGGTCGCGCTGGAGTAAACTCTCAGGGAACTATGACTTTGAGACCTGGAGACTTGTAATTAGGTCACTAGGTCTCTAGGTCATAAGGTCCACATATAATTGGTGATTAGTGACTTGGGGACTTCGTGACTCAACGAAAAAGTCCTGGGGTCGCAAAGTCGCTTAGTCGTGGGGTCACGAAGTTGCGGTAGGGTTTTTTTTGAAGGGTTTTGTGGCGATTGCGACCCACAGGGAGTGAATGGTGAAGAGGGAAAAAAATTGAAGAGGAATGGAAAAATCTAGGCCTTAAAGCCTCCCTAGGTAGCTAAGAAATGTTCTTGAGACAGACTAGGATAGGGTGAGGTTTCATAGAGGGAGGCAGAGAGATAAAAGCCAAGAGGGAAGGTGTAAGTTATAACTAGAGGGTTGTTGAGGAGCTTAAATGAAACTAAAATGGGGACTAATAGGAAAGGGGCAAGGGCATGCGAGGAAAAAATTAATCAAAAAGGAAACAAAAGGAGGATTAGGAAACTTACCCATGAGAAAATGCGCTCCAGCTGGCTTGTCAAAGGCGTTACTTGCTCCGTCACATAGGTCGAATGCGACCTACGTGACCTTTTATTTATAAAGGGGTCACACGTGTGCTCATTTAATGCAAGTCGCTAAGTCACAAATCAGGGTTGGTTGAGTGGATATGAGACCTTGCGACTTCACGACCTGGAGGTCACAAGGTCGCTAGGTCGCATGGTCGCAAATGTGAAGTTTTAGACCAAAATGCGACCTAGGGGTCGCAAGGTCGCTAGGTCGCATGGTCGCAAAGTGTTTGATTTTATGAGTTTTGTGACTTCAGGACTATGTGCCTAGCTATTTAGATACCAAGTCCTAGATTAGAATTTTAAGGGATAATGCATAGAAAAGAACTTTCTCAATGCTTAAGGCTGAGGGTGCATCAGACTTATCTTTACCGAGAGATTAGGGGCCCAGAAATTTTAAGATGGGACAAAATTTTGGAGGGTGTTCTGGAAGCTACAAAACATACCAATGAAGAAAAACCCCTCTCAATTAAAAAAAAAAATGTTATGGTTAGATATATATTGATCCATATTTGAGCCCTATATCTGTAGAAAACTTTTTGGAAATTTTTTTATTTCTGGCAATTTCGATAATTTCAGTTGTACAGAAGCATCATGATGATTTTCCTTAGAGGCTCCAAATGAAACTTTATCTAAATGGTTGGATTTATCTTACAACTTAAATTCCAAATATGGTCTCATTTTTTCATCACACCTCCCATTTTTGGAGAAAAACCCAAAAAACACTTAATGCTTCTGTGACTATTTTTGTCTGTGCGCGACACTTATAGAGTAAGCTTGGTAAAATTGATTTTCGAAGGCCTTACAGGAGGTATTTTCTCAGTTTCATGGTTAGGATGGATAAATTACATCCACGTATATCTAGCCCAATCTTCAGATGAACAGAAGGATTCCTTAAAGTTAGCCAAAATCACCCTCGAAGTGGTGCGACGCTTCTGCTAACTGGCACTGTCTTGGATTATTTCAGGACAGGTGTCAAGCTATAATGGTAGAAGTTTCGAGACTGCAGGCATCCTATGAGGTGTATTTTGGAGAAGAGATATTTTTTTTTTGCCTCTCATTTTTGAGGAATGATTTAATTAATCAAGGAGACGTGCACTCCTAGTTATTAGCTAAATTTGGGGGTATTGTTTCTAACTTTCCTAAATTCTAGGTAATGACTCATAGGGTGCAATTATGATGTGTTTTGGATCCGGTTTCAACCCAATGAGGTTTCATATCTTCTATTTTCTATATGTAGTCCAAATAGAGTCATTTTATAGGTTGGATAGTTGTTATTTGTAGTGTGGAGCTATTGTACAAACTTTTTCAGTGAAATCAAAGACATGTTGCAACTATAATTTTGGGACTCCAGTGGTATGCTTATTAGCATTGTTTTTTCTCAGTAATCACCATCAAGTTAAATGTTTATGTTTTCTTTCCATCACATGTATGCTTCTATATGATGATATTATGAGTCTATGAACATAATTATGGTTTTTTATGCTCTGTTTTGGAATATTTTCATGAATTTTTTTCTCCTCTTCTAATGAATGAACTCATGTATTCATGCTCATTCTGACTCCCTGTTTTCAAACCATACACACAATGAAAAATTAATTATTTTCTTAAGTATACCTACCTGGCCCTCATCTTCATCTCTTCAACTGAACCTTTGAAATCAGACTTAAAACCTAGACCTAGTTCCTTGACTATCATTCCTATCTAGTAAAAATTCAAAACAAACAACCCTAATTCACTGAGCTTATATCTAGCCTAAGATAATTATATCTATAGTTACCTCATTGACTGTAATGTAAAAGTGACATTGAGATAGCCCTCTCTGGTTTTGTAAGGGCTAGCTATCAAGCCTAAATATTGGTTTGAGGTTACCTCCTTCAGTCTCCATTCTTAGCCTTGGGAAACAGAGGGAGCGATAACATTTTTGGCGATGTTTTCAGGGAGCGATGGTTAAATATTTCCTAGGAAAGAACGAAAAATATTAGCTCTAGTTGTTGATGATGAAAATTGGTCAGGCACAAGAAGTTTGTGCATCTTTCACTTGATGACTCCAGTGTCGAAGAATCCAAAATTTTAGAGATTTCATGGCGATTCCACTATTCAAAAACCGGTAGCTTGAACAATTTCTTGGTGACTTCACTATTTTCAAGATGGATCCAACTGCAAGAAGGAATTCTAGGTATGCTCCTATGGATCGGTTTCATATCCCTAACTTTCCAAATACTATGCCTCGTGTTGATTTTGTATCTTATCTTCCCATGTTCAAATATCGAAAGAAAGATGATGTTTCCTTGCACTTGATCAAGTTTCATATGCATGTACATAGACTTAAAGTTAAGTTTCCCGAGGATTTCTTAATGAAGATATTTATGGCTACTCTGGAAGGTAAAGAAAGAACATGGTATGAATGGTTGAGACCAACTAGTATATGTTCCTTAAAGGATTTCCATTCAATTTTCTTTGAAATTATAAAGAGTATTATCCATCTTTTCCACTGGTACAGAATTGTTGTGATCATTTTGAGGGTTCCATTAAGTATCTTGAAAGTATTGATCAGGATATAGAATTTATGGATGATGAGGATATTTTAGAGGAAATTTATGAATTCTCGTCTATGGTTAGTCATCATGATGATCAAAAGGATTTACAACATGTTGAAAAATTACAACCCTCAACAATTTCTCTTTTAGTTGAAGATGAAATCAATCAAGAACTTGATGTAGATATCCATGTCCTTTCTCTAGAGATAAGTGAAAATTTGCAGCCAGTTTCTCCAAGCATGCAAGAAGAATGGGGCAGCAAACAAGTGGTGGGAAGAACACTTGTTATATCATACTCTATGGTAGTTAGGAGAACAATTGTGCCGGTTGCACATGAGGGACCATTTTCCTTCTCCCTTATTACATATGGCAGCTAGCATGACTTTAATTATGATCCCATATGATGAAAATGTTCTTATACTTATTAGGAACATGGTTGGAGAAGATACACATTGGTTGGATGTGTCCTTGGGGGAAGAAATTTCCCACACTTTTTGCACTGCATGTTTCAAGGGGAGCATGGGAGATTATATGGCCACTATAGTAGATCACTTGTTTCTTTATAAGGTGGGCCATATGATTGTTTGGAGCACTTGGGACATGCTTTTCATGAGAAATTGGGAGGAGCCTTTCTATGAATTGCCAAGCTAGGAGGTGATTCATTTGATTTGGATGATAGCATGGAGATGAGAGCCTTTCATTGGTAATGAAGTTCCCCATGATTGTCATCACTTCTATCTTGAGGAGGCCATTGATCAAAAAGAAGGTTTCCATATAGACCTTCCATTCTTTCATGATGAGAGCCATTTGTTTTATCCACCAAAGACCAACTTACACATTTGGGAGGAACCATTGGAAGACATAATTGTTGAAGAATATCTGAAGCAATGGTGGAGACTATTGAATGTGGAGGCCCTAAGGGGAGGAGGGGAGATTTTTCAACACCCTTGCAGTTGCTTGAGGACAAGAAAAATTTGGGAGGGGAAGATTGTAATATTCCTAAATTAGCATGTAGCTAATATAAATATTAAATTTTCTTTTAATATCTAGTTAGATGAATAAATGGGTAAGGAGGCCTATAGGTTGCTTCAGTAGGCGTAAAATCCCTCATAATGTGAAACGGGATCATGTTAATAACTATATCAAACATTTTCATGTGTGAACAGGGTCTAAAATGTGTGGACAAATTCAAGTTTGACCAAATCAACAACATTATTATATGAGGAGTCGATCATAAATAAAGACAACTGAGTGTGAATGAAGATCAATCTAGCTAGTCAAAATAAAGACACCTTAGGTGTGAATGCAGACAATGCATGGAGACTAAGTCATGGTTTACTAAATAAAACATCGTTGTAAATAGATGAGTGGGACTAATGGAGACAACATAATTTTTGTGGAGGAGCCTTTGCATGGAAGCAACCTCATAATTGGGTGGGACCCTTGGTGAGGAATCTCATCAACTATATAATGGAGGGAATGGCAGCCATATGGGAGAGGATTGAAGATTATATTTTTTATGTGGTCTGTTTATAATTATTTGCATCCTTTGGTTGTTTATATAAGTTTGTTGCACTGTTTAGTGCAAGGGTTTTCTCATGCGGTAATTCCCTTGTTTAAGAAATCTGAGAAGAGCATTTTGTGCTATATTTTCCACTACCTAGTGTTAGGCCAAGAAATCACCTTCAGCAACATCATAGTCCCTTGCAGAAAATACATTATTTCTTAAGTTATTGTAGTGGAGGGGTTTAATCCCTTGTATTTTGGGCTAGTTTCCTTGAAGGAGGTTCATTCTTCTTCCCAGAAAGCTAGTGGGAGGAGCTACAACCATTTATTTGCATGTTCAATCATATTTATGTAGTTCTTCAGCCATACAATGTGATTCAGCCATAGATCTGCAGCATATGCTTCTTGTACTTAATTTTTATCAAGAAACCCTTGCCAGGTCATCTTGGATCCATGTAAAAAGAGACCAGATCTCTATTTTTGAGCTTATTTGATTAATACAGGAGCAGATCTGATTTGTCCCACTATTTTTGCATATAACCCTCAAATAACCGTGTTGTCACTTTTAGCAGTAATTTATGTGTTGTATTATTCTTGGGGTTGTAGTTTTTTTGGGTTGTTGTGCCCATAGGAGGCATGTTCATGTAATATTCCAAAATTAGCATGCAGCTAATTGGAATATTGACTTTTGCTGATTTCACTTAGGAGATGAATAAATGGGTAAGGAGGCCCATACATTTCAGAAATAGGAATAAAATCCCTTATGATGTGAAAGGGGATCATTATCAAGGTTGGATTTCACACCCTCATGTGTGAAAAAGGACATTTTCTTGTGGACAAAGTCAAGTTTGACCAAGTCAACAACATAAATGTAGGAGGAGTGAATCATAAATAATAATAGCTCAATATGAATGAGGATCAGTCCAGAAAACTATATGTGAGCTGGATTGAAGACCCTTAGGTGTGAAAAGGGCTAAAGCAGGTTGAATAGGTCAACCTTGACCAAATCAAATAGCGTTGTCATGGAGGAGTGGTCTGGATGAAGGTACAACACAGTTTTGGAGGGATATTGATTATGTGATGGCGAAAACCCTAATGAGTGGGACCGAAGGTGAGAAGACTCACTTAGTTTATAAGGAAGAGGATGGAAACCATTTTAGGTTAGCTTAGGAATCATATTTTTATGTGTCTGCTTAGACTTTTCTCCCTTCAACTGTTTAGCTAAGATTGCTAGTGTTGTTTAGCACTAAGGTGTTCCTGTTTAGGAATTCCGTATCTTCCCTTTGATTATCTCTTGGGAGAGACCTGATATATCATTCCACACATCTATAATTGGTTCCAATCTTGAGTCTTTATTTTCAGCGCAATTTCTGCAGGAGGTTGTGTTGAGTTGCATGGTGTTATAGTGAGGGTTGAGAAACCCACTTTCTGAGTTCGTTTTGCATAGGAGGAAGGATTCCTTCTATTGGGAGATCCTTTTGGAGGGTTCTTGGGATGATTTTAGATCTTTGGCAGTAGTAAAACACATTTACATCACCTACAACATTATTCCAATCTGGAATTGCATTATTTCTGGAGGGTAGTTTCAGCAGTGTATTTTGTGGCTCTTTTTGGGAGATTTCCTGTTATTGGAGGGTTGATCCTTCCATGGGGGAAGACCTTTGATCATATATACATCATATATACATAATTTCAGCTTTATATACCCCTGTGCTTTAGTTTTCAGTGATTATTTATGCTTATTTCTGAAGATCACCATTTGTATTTGGGTGTATTCCTAGAAACCCTACCCGAGTTCTCTAGGTTTTGTATAAAGGAGATTAGATCTCAGTTCTTGTGCCATATTGTTTAATATAATATCAGATCTATTTGTCTCAGTTATTTATGTGCATAAACTCTCAATATACTGTGTTGTCTCTTTATGCAGTAGTTTTGGGGTTTTGGCAATTTTGAGCCATACTAGGTGTGGGAGGTCTATTTACCTCATCTAATTTTGATTTGTTTCTGATCTCCTCTTGGATTTAGATGGAATATTGTTATATCTAAGGGATCCAAGTGTTCATTTTTTTTTTTTGAAGAATATATTTCTAAAAATTCATATTTTATGCATGCATTGCTGAGAAGACCCATTTTGGGATATTACAGTGGTATAGGAGCATAATCTTGGCTCAGCCTGTGAGTTTCAGCCATTATGAAATCAAGAAGATAATAAGAAGAAAATAAATATCAGAATGATGGAGAGAATGAGCTTTATCTCATCTCTTTTTAGAAGCAGGAAGGACCTCTAGAAGGAGGTCAAGAAAAGAAGAGAAGAAAGAAGTAATGGGATTATGCCCTTTTATTTTGAAGAGGATAAATTGCAGAAAGATGGAGGACACTTGGATCACAAGATTATAAGTGAATATCATGTTGAGTACAAATCTCAACCTAGAGCCTTCAAGGAGACTCTAGATTTCCCACATTTCATTCAGCTGGAGGAAGAAAGGAGACCTTGTAGCAAAGGGAGAATCAAGGAAAATAGGTTTCTATTGTCTACTTTTGATGGGTCATCTATAGCAAGGGCTTGGGAAAGGAGACTTGATGCATTATTCCTTCTACATCTAGTGGTAGAAAGAGAGGTTGTAGATATTGTAGCACTGCACCTGGAGCGTGAATAAAACAATTGGTGGTTCAGCCATTTGAGTCATGCAAGAGTGACTACTTTTGCTGAGTTCACTCAAAGGTTGATTAGAAAATTTGGCAAAGAGAAATCAAAGGAGAAGAAGCCACCACCACCATTGGAGGAGAATTTTATCAGCGTCTTCACAACTATGGAGGAGCAGCCCTCAACATCATCAGTAGGAGGAGCCAACACATTAGAGGAAGAAACTCTTACAATCATGCAAGGTGTTCCCAAGTTCCATCAAGGTATGATTAAATTTCCACTTTCTATTATTACAACAAATCCTTTAGAAGGTTATGGAAATCTACCCTTGCATGACCAAGGGTCAACACATATTGCTAATTTGGAGCAACAGGATGGCACTGTGTTATGCAACCTTGACTTCATCAAGGAAGGGATGAAACATCATCCTAATGAGTCACTAGTGAGCTGCACTCCACAGTTCGGTTTGGGGTGTGAATTCTTGGAGGATAGGATGAACTATGTCCCAAAAAAACTTATGCAAAACCATATGTTCATCCTTCAGTTGGGACATGAGATAGACAAAACACCATGGAGGAGATTAGCAATGTTGTCTATAAGCAGCAGTGAGGAGGTTTTTCCTTCAGCTCACTTGGATCCTTATGGATTCAAGATGGTCATGGGTGTGAGATCTTTTCTAGGGGATCTCCAAGGAGTTGCATTTCAATATCCCATGAAATTCAATGAGAAAAATATGTTTTGGGAGGATGGTAGTCGTCATTGGAAGGGTACCAAGATAGAGCATGATGGGAGGCACCCACATTTGGATGAATGGGTGTGAATGGTGAGCAAGAGGCTGGAGAGCTACTTGCAAATTTATGAAACTGGGCAGCAGGAGGCTTGGCTTCGTTGGCTACTCTTGAAGGAGTTTGGCCATCATGTGACATATTCTCTTTCAAAGGGTATGTGGGTGGAGAAAGTTTGGCAGGATACTTGCATCATAGGGCAGCAAGGAGTATGGATGCATTGTGTTGATATGACATTCTTCATATCACTCATTATGTTTTCATCAAATGATTTTTATGATGGAGGTATGAGGAGGTAGCAAAAGCTATTGTTGCTTTGGTTTCTCTTGGGAGAGCAGGGGCAGATTTTCTCCCTTGCTTTGCATGATGTTGCAAGAGTAGGATATGGAACTATCATGGTGAAAAGGGGCTACTCCTTAGCCTTGATAATCAGGAGGTACTTCCACCTTGGAAGGAACTTCCTATATGTAGCATCATTGTGGGAGATGTCTTTGACAATGAACATTTCAAAGAATGGAGCTATGAGTTGGCAGAAGCCTATTTGCATAGGCCAATAGCGTTGTCACTTTGGAGATGGGGTTTATTGATGGAGTATCCCCAGGATCACTTCACATTGGATGCACTTGGTGGAAAAGGAGGAGGTTAGAGAGATGGAGTAATGGATGGAAACATCTATTACAGAGATATGATCTTCTTAACTTGGATTTCCAAGCATAAGAAGGGTGCTCTTCATGCAGCATATGATTCATTCCTCTTCATGGGAGTATGTCATACCACTATATAGGACTTATTCATGGATCCATAAATCTTCTTACTTCTAGTACATGGTAAGAACCTTGTTTTTTCATTTATTGATTGTCTAACACAGTATCTGCATACTCTTACCATTTTTATTCAGTGCATTGCTCCACAAGAGGGCAGGCTTATTATTGAGCTCCATGGACAAATTTTGGCCAAATATTGTGATGGAGACAACCATATTTTGTATGACCTTGGGAAAGTGTTTAGTTAATTCTTGTATGCTCAGGTTATACACTCAACCATTTACTATTTCCTAGCAGATGTCATGACTTACACAACTAGCCATTTGTCAAGAAACAACTTGCCATACTATTTTCTGAAGCTGCAGTGGGGAATACTGTGCTATAACCACTTGGGAAACTATTGATACCTTCCAGAACCACATGAAACCTTCAATATTTCCCTCATTTTGATGCTAATCTTGATTCCATTTGTTGATATTTTTCTTTTTTTTATTGGGAGCATGGTTGGTGGAGCGATACATTGGTTGGGTGTGTCCTTTGGGGAAGACGATTCCCACACTTTTTGCATTACATGTTCTAAAGGGAGAATTGGAGGTAATATGGCCACCATAGAAAAAAAATTATTTCTTTATGATGTGGGCCATGAGATTGATGGGATACCATATGGTGGTGATTTCCTATCCATCACATATGGGATGAATTGGGCCGGCTTGATTCACAACATTGAAGAGGAGATCTTTGGAGGTCTAGCCTCTTTCTTTCCACTTGAGGGAAACTTTATTGCAGCCCAAGATCAGTAGACACTCTACACTTATCATAAGTGGAGAGGAGAACAGAGTGGTTTAGGCTACTTTTCCTACCATGTTCAGATTTTCAGCACACCTACTTTGCAGGGCCCAAAGGTGGAGAAGAATTTCAGGAGTTGCCATGTTGGGAGGTGACTCACTTTGTATGGATTATTTCTTGGGGATAAAGGATCCACATGGGAATGATGATTCCCAATACATTTCTGATCCCATGCCTCAAAGGGACCTCTAGGTAGTACCTTATTTCCTCCTTGAGTACTCTACCTACTCATGATGATAGTTATTCAGCTAGCTTTCATGCTTGGGAGGGGCAATATGGAGATTTATTGATGAGACAACATCTCTTTCCATGGAGGATTTTATCATATGTGGATGCTACAGTAGGAGGAGGGGAGAGTTCTTAGTTCTATCATTGGAGTTCCTTGAGGACAAACAACATTTGGGAGGCGAGGACTGTAATATTCCAAAATTAGCATGCAACTAATTGGAATATTGATTTTTTCTGATTTCACTTAGGAGATGAATAAATGGGTAAGGAGGCCCATAAATTTCAGAAATAGGAATAAAATCTCTTATCATGTGAAAGGGGATCATTATCATGTTTGGATTTCACACCCTCTTGTGGGAAAAAGGACATTTTCTTATGGACAAAGTCAAGTTTGACCAAGTCAACAGCATAAATGTAGTAGGAGTGGATCATAAATAAAAATAGCTCAATATAAATGAGGATCACTCTAGACAACTATACGTGAGATGGATTGAAGATCCTTAGGTGTGAAAAGGGCTGAAGAAGGTTGAAGAGGTCAACCTTGACCAAATCAAACAGCATTGTCATGGAGGAGTGGCCTCGATGAAGGTGCAACGCAGTTTTGGAGGGAGATTGATTATGTGATGGTGGAAACCATAATGAGTGGGATCCAAGCTGAGAAGGCTCACTTATTTTATAAGGAAGAGGATGGAAACCATTTTAGGTTAGCTTATGAATCATATTTTGCTGTGTCTGCTTAGACTTTTCTCTCTTCAGCTATTTAGCTAATATTGTTGGTGTTGTTTAGCACTAAGGTGTTCCTATTTAGGAATTCCTTATATTCCCTTTGACAAGCTCTTGGGAGAGACCCGATCTATAATTACACACATCTAGCATTGGTGCCAAGCTTCAGTCTTTAGTTTCAGTGAAGCTTCTACAGGAGGTTGTGTTGAGTTGCAGGGTGTTGCAATGGAGAGTTGAGAAACCCACTTTCTGAGTTGGTTTTGCATAGGAGGAAGGATTCCTTCTATTGGGAGATCAGTTTGGAGGGTTCTTGGGCTGATTTCAGATATTTTGTAGTAGGAAAAAATATTTCCATCACCTAAAATGTTATTCCAGTCTGGAATTGCGTTATTTCTGGAGGGCAGTTTCAGCAGTGTCTTGTGTGGCTCTTTTTGGGAGTTTTCCTGTGATTGGAGGGTTTATCCTTCCATGGGGGAAGACCTTTGATAATATATACATCATATATACATAATTTCAGCCTTATATACCCTTATTTGGGTGTATTCAAAGAAATCCTACCCGGGTTCTCTAGATTTTGTATAAAGGTGACTAGATCTCAGTTCTTATGCCATATTGTTTAATATAATATCAGATCTATTTTTCTCAGATATTTCAATGCATAAAATATCAATAGACTGTGCTATCTCTTTATGCAGTAATTTCATGTTGCAGTAGTTTTCGGGTTTTGGCAATTTTGAGCCATACTAGGTGTGGGAGGTCTGTTTACCTCATCTAATTTGATTTTTTTCTAATATCCTCTTGGATTTAGATGGTATATTGTTATATATAAGGGATCTGAGTGTTCATTTCATTTTTTTAAGAATATGTTTCTGAAAATGAGTCATTTATGCATGCATTGCTGAGCAGTCCCATTTTGGGATATTACAGTTTAACTAGGAAAAAGTGATTTGTTAATGATTTTATCTTGTATTTGGTTGTATTAATGTCACTTATATTGGATCCATGGGCTGAATTTTTCTTTTAATTCTTATATTTCTAAAAAATGCATTTTTCATGCATGTATTGTTGATTTTCCTATTTGGGAATAATACAGTGGTATCAGAGCTCTAACCTTGGCTCAGCTTGTGTACTACAACCATTATGGAGTCTTATCATGAGAAGGAGAAGATATACAAAAGGGATCAAGGAAAACCCTTATTTTTTGGAGGGAATAATTTCTCAAAGTTTCTTCTACACACTTTGCATGGCATCAGAAAAGACATCAAAGAAATTAGGAGGGAAAAACATGGAGATCCCTCATCAATATTTGGACATGAGGAAAGCCCTAATTCCTCATATTATGGGTGTGATTATTCAGCCACACCAGCATATTTAAAAACTCTACCATCCATTTGTTTATGACAAATGACATAGAGAAAGGAGATGTGCCAAAGAAGGAGACTTTTGTTGATTATTTGCAAGAGTATGAAGCTCAATCTAAGGGGTTCAATGATCACTTGAACGTCAAAGGGTTTTGCATGATCAAGGAGGAAAGAAGCACATGGAGTAAGTAGCATGGTGTGGGTAGATTCTTTCTATCTAATTTTGATGGATCACCTAAATGTCCAGCTAGGGTTTGGGTGAAGGAGCTAAACACCTATGTGCACCAACATCAATTTTCTGAAGATGAAGCCATCAAATTAGCAGTGCTTCATTTTGAAAGTAAGGCTTATTATTGGTGGTTGTTAGAGTCTTTTTCCTTAAATAATGCAAATACACCTACTTATGCAAAGCTTATTACAAGAATATTGGAAATATTTGATGAGAAATTTCATGAAACATCTTTGATGGAGCAAATCAAACCAAAAGAAACAAAACATTTGCATGAGTTGGAAGGATCTATAAATCCAACTCCATTTTAGAAAACCATTGAAGGGTATGAAAACTTGTATACCTTTCCAAGGGAAAAGTACCCATTTTAGGATGAGCTTTCTTCTCAAAATAAAGACATGGAGGTTCCTCTTCCAAGAGGAGACCAGGATATAAGGTCTCTCATTGTTGATGAGGCATTCTAAACTATTGATGAGGAGGAAGAGAAGGCTAGAGGTAACAAAGCTGTCAAATCAAGAGAACATCCAATACCTCACGAACAGTAAGATGGAGCACTTGATCGAAGGAGAGAAACTATTGCACCCTTGCAAGGAGTTCCAAAGAATATCACATGTGGAGATCATGGCACAATCCATGTGCAACATGTTCCATCATTGGAAAATGGTGAGATATTGAACAAAAAGGGAGATAAAGGGGAGGATAAGCATCATATGATGAGAAGCACACACCCTTCTCTATTTCAGAATTTTGGTGCACAAAGGAAGCAGGAGGATTTGGTTAATGAAGGGAAGGACAAATAAATCCATACACATATACATCCTTCTCTATGCCTTGATGTCTCTTTGCATGGAGGCATTCCACAAGGGAGACCCCCTAATTGGAAGAATAATAAAGTGCTCTCTCAACTATGGACAACATTTACATATTTGGCTAAGGAGGGAGCCTTGGGAGAAGCTAGCACAGCGTAAAGAATCTTTGATGGGATCAAAAGAGCGATAAGAAAATTTCTGAAATGGACATTGCTATCTCCCACTCAGCTACTTGCGCTAGAAAGAGAAGATTTAGAAGTCTATGATGACATAGATATGATGTCAATTGTCACTCCATATCTTTGGGGCAGCCAATGATATTTTGACACACAAAGAATATTTTTGAACATGACAAGAGGATATCAACACCCTTGCATGCATGGGCCAAATTAAGGAAGTTTTGGAAGGAAAATTTTTTTCAAGGGGAGGTAGACTTCCATCTACTTCAATATTGTCTTAAGCAAGATCAACTACAAGAAAGGTAGCAAAAGAGAGTTGATAGTACTCCAACATGCGACTTTAGCATCAACCATGTCAAAGAGGAGAGCCATGTTATGACAGGGGATGCATTTAATATTTCTACAATGCTACCATTTTTGGGGAGCTTAGATCCATATTGGGAATCCCAAATATTGATGGAATATTCCAAGGACCTCTTCACATGTAAGTTTCTTGATGTGCAGTGATGGATGGGAGGTATAAAGTAGTTGAGGGAGTCATTTATTCTCATGATCAGATCTATTTGGCTAGATACTCCAAGCTTAAGGATGAACTACTTAATTCAGCCTATGAGATCTTGCTTTCCAAACCCACTGGTTTCATTAGAGAATACCGTACTATCTTATATGGATTCAAGTGGGAAAAATTCAAAGAAGAGATGCACTCTCACATGAGGAAGTGCATAGATCATTTTCTGGTTGAGGAGGAACATGGCTCTTGCGAAGAGTTATCATCACCACCTCCTCATTCATTAGGTGTGAGAGGGAGCTCATTCATGAGCTACCTCATTGATTTGAATCAAGTGTATGGTAAGACTTATATTTCTAAACATCATGATGTATCTTCTATATTATTGTATTTTCTTAACACTCATGTACAGGGTTTTGCTCTAAGAGGGGGCACCTTTTCCTATGGGTTTGATGGGATACTTGGGGCCATGAGCAATGGAGATGTTGACCATTACCTAAAATATTTTGGGGAGATTTTTTATTCTTCATGGTTTTCTTCATTAACAACAACCATCATACACCTTCTCCAAGCATGCAAGAAGAATGGGGTAGCAAACAAGTGGTGGGAAGAACACTTGTTATATCATACTCTATGGTAGTTAGGAGAAAAACTACGCTGGTTGCACATGAGGGACCATTTTCCTTCTCCCTTATTACATATGGCAGCTAGCATGACTTTAATTATGATCCCATATGCTGAAAATGGTATTATCCTTATTAGGAACTTGGTTGGAGAAGAGACACATTGTTTGGATGTGTCCTTGGGGGAAGAAATTTCCCACACTTTTTGCACTACATGTTTCAAGGGGAGCATGGGAGATTATATGGCCACTATAGTAGATCAATTATTTCTTTATAAGGTGGGCCATATGCTTGTTTGGAGCACTTGGGACATGCCTCTCATGAGAAATCGGGAGGAGCCTTTCTATGAATTACCAAGATGGGAGGTGATTCATTTCATTTGAATGATAGCATGGAGATGGGAGCCTTTCATTGGTAACGAAGTTCCCCATGATTGTCATCACTTCTATCTTGAGGATGCCATTGATAAGCAAGAAGGTTTCCATATAGACCTTCCATTCTTTCATGACGAGAGCCATTTGGTTTATCCACCAAATACCAACTTCCACATTTGGGAGGAACCATTGGGAGACATAATTGTTGAAGAATATCTGAAGCAATGGTGGAGACTATTGGATGTGGAGGCCCCAAGAGGAGGAGAGGAGATTTTTCAGACCCTTGAAATTTCTTAAGGACAAGAAACATTTGGGAGGGGAAGACTGTAATATTCCTAAATTAGCATGCAACTAATATAAATATTAATTTTTCTTTTAATATCAAGTTAGATGAATAAATGGGTAAGGAGGCCCATAAGTTTCTTAAGTAGGCATAAAATCCCTCATAATGTGAAAAGGGATCATGTTAATAACTAGATCAAAAATCCTCATGTGTGAAAGGGGTCTAAAATGTGTGGAAAAAGTCAATTTTGACCAAGTCAACAACATTATTATATGAGGAGTGGATCATAAATAACAACAACTGAGTGTGAATGAAGATCAATCTAGCTAGTGAAAATAAAGACACCTTGGGTGTGAATGGAGACAATGCATGGAGACTAATTCATGGTTGAATAAATCAAACAACACTGTAAATAGATGAGTGGGACTAATGGAGACAACGTAATTTTGGTGGAGGAGCCTTTGCATGGAAGCAACCTCATAATTGGGTAGGACCCTTGGTGAGGAAGCTCATCAAATATATAATGGAGGGAATGGCAGCCATATGGGACAGGATTGAAGATTATATTTTATATGTGGTATTTTTAGACTTCGCTACACCCTTTATCTATTTAGCTAACTTTGTTGCACTATTTAGTGCAAGGGTTTTCTCATGCGGGAATTCCCCACTCTTGCTTGGAGATCTTGTTTAAGAAATCTAAGAAGAGCATTTTGTGCTATATTTTCCACTGCCCAGTGTTAGGCGAAGAATTCACCTTCAGAAAAAATTCAATCCCTTACAGAAACTACATTATTTCTTAAGGTATTGTAGTGGAGGGGTTTAATCCCTTGTATTTTGAGCTAGTTTCTTTGAAGGAGGTTCATTCTTCTTCCCGGAAAGCTAGTGGGAGGAGATACAACCATTTATTTGCATGTTCAGCCATATTTATGCAGTTCTTCAACCATACAATGTGATTTAGCTATAGATCTAGAGCATATGCTTCTTGTACTTCATGTTTATCAAGAAACCCTTGCCAGGTCATCTTGGATCCATTTAAAAAGAGACTAGATCTCTATTTTTGAGCTTATTTGATTAATACAGGAGTAGATCTAATTTGTCTCACTACTTTGCATATAACCCTCAAATAACTACGCTATCACTTTCAGCAATAATTTATGTGTTGCAGTAGTCTTGGGGTTGCAGTGTTTTGGGTTGTTGTAGCCATAGGAGGTCTGTTTAACTAGGAAAAAGTGATTTGTTTCTGATTTCCTCTTGGATTTGGTTGTAATAATGTCACATATATTGGATCCATGGGCTTCATTTTTCTTTAAATTCTTATATTTCTAGAAAATGCGTTTTTCATGAATGTATTCCTTATTTTCCCATTTGGGTATATTACATCATCATAATGTCTAATCATGTCATGAAATAAAGGAAAATAAGAGTCATTTTCACCATTCAAATCACCTTAATTGGGAGTTAGAAAATTAGAAAATAAAGCCAAATGAGCAATGAGAAGGGTCAATTCAAGATTTCTCAAGGTTCAGGTGCTTCTAAGTCTGTAAGTGATCATCCCTCACCTTTCATTCAACTCAATTTCTTTAGCAAAGAGTGGATTCTGTCTTCTAGGTTTTTCAACTATGTTTTTGGTTCCATTGATATATAAAACTTTAAAAAACTTACAATTACATGAAGAAAAACACCATCAAAACTCAGAGCCACAAGGATCCCAACAAGTGCTGCAAAACCATGGTCTTTCCTTAGCCAAAAATGCAGAAGTGATGTACAATGGAGTGCCAAACAATTCCCAAGTGTCCAACCCTGAAAATGACTTAGAAAATACATAATATAGACCATCCTAACCCCTCCCCATGCCTCAAGGGGTCGAGCTCATCATTCTAGGAGCTGTTTGAACCAATTCTAAACTAGGAACTGAAATCTAGGCAATCAAACAACTTGCCTCTATATGGAAGGAAACTGATTCATTCATTTAATTTTCACTTTTTAGTGAATGAATCCTCTAGAACAAGTAGATAAGTGCCAAAATTACATCATGGTTACCAAATTACATCAAGATAGATCAGTAATTACATCAAAAATTGAAACTAGTCAAAACTGGCTGAATTCCTGAGCTGAAGGGTGAAAAATAGGCCAAAATCCTCTATGCGTCGCGCCCAAAATCTCTATCCATCGCGCCACTTTGAGCCTATTTTTGAGGCACTTATCAAAGTAAAAATTGAGCTCATGATAGCTCGTTGGAAATCCCTGGATGTCCACTATCCAACCCAAGTGGAATTGGTCAATTTGGAGTTTATTTTCCCTGTCAAAAATCAAATCTCCCAAGACTGGTTCCTGCTGGTGCAAAAAGTGGCAGAAAGGCCATTTTCAAGGTGTTTTTAGCCCTTTAGGCAGCCCAGAACTTGATGAAATGCTTTGGCCATTCCTGAACATGCATAATTTATCATAAAAAAACCCAAAAATATCAATTTTTCCTCCAGAAGATGTCCCAATCATAAGCGCGCGTCAGGTGGCGCGACGAGTCGGGCGGAAAAACCTGTTTTGCGACCAAAAATTTCAAAAATGACAAAATTTTCTCCAAATTCCTTGGAATTTGGACAGAAGGTCCCCCATCAATTTCCATGCTCATCCAACGAAGCTTCGGCCAATATTTGAAGTGGATCATTCCTTTTTCGGCGCTTCAGTGCCCTCCTTAGCCTCGCTTTCAGGATCTTCATGCGCGCTCTACAAACATGTGTGTGGGCCCAATAGTGGTTCTTCATATGTCTGAGCATGTCTTTGTCCCTATTGGCCTTCACCAACAACTTCTCAAGATGTATGTTGACTCTCTCAAGCCAAAGCTGCCACTCAAAAGGTGTCATGTCACCCTGTCTCTTTCGGGCCAATTCCCGGTCTTCACGGATTTGCCGCAACTCTATGAGTGTCTGTTGATCCTCCAGTTGTTTATTCCACTGCTCTAGGTAGTTGATAACCCACTGAGCTCTCTGTAATTTCATGGTTAATGTATCGATCTCAGCTTTCTATTCCTGGATGGTCTCTCTCATCTTTGAGCTAGGAGAGCTCAAACCAACATCAATGAAATCAATGTCTTGGCCTCCTGAAGGGCCCTCATCCTACATAGGCCTCTTGCCTCTGTCCTGAACCTGTACCTATGCTGATGTTGAAGGTGAGACCCCTTCCACGCCAAGTGGAGATAGTACTCGCGCTGCTGATGAAGGTAACGAGACCCCTTCCACCCTGGGTGGAGATAGTACTCGTCGTGTTGCAGCAAATAAGGCTCTGGTGCCTCTCTGATAGGTAACACATACGGGAACACCGATAGGATCTATCTCGGGAATCTCAAACTGATGTGAAGGCTCACCCTCATCATGAAAAATCTCTAGAGGAGGCTGAGGGATTGTGAAAAGGTCATGGGAAATGAAATCATCCCAAGCGATGCCCTACAATCCAAGCTGATGTACCACAATGATATTGATGAGCGCATAATGATAAATGATGTTATGCTGCTACTCTGGGGTCTTCTTCTACACAAGGAATGTCATCCGCTCTATGTTACGACACATGAAATATGGAAGGCTCATCAACCTCACCCTCGTGAAGTGCATCAAAAATCTGATGTGGTAAGCATAAAGGCACAAGAAGCGGCCTTCACAACTGAAGTATCGGATGATGAGTTTCATCAATGGTGCATAGTCTTCCTTCAGAAACCAGAATGGGAACACCCTGCTGAGCTGCCTCAAATAGCCTAACCTAATGTAAGGTTCATAATATGCTCTATCCAGCTGCTGCCTTTTGTTCCACTCTTCACTTATGTTTGGTATCTCGGTGGCCTGAGAAATGGTTTCTGGTGTCAAGGTGAAGTTCACTCCAGCAAGGTTCACATGACCATCACGAAAATTTAGGACAAATAAGCGAGCTAACTCATGATGATGCTGAGTCTGAGCAATCATCTCACAATACTGAAAGCATGATTGTTACTGAAAGCATGCCATTGCAAGCGGGCAGGCCTACAACTGAGTCAAGGAAGTAGGCTTTTCTCTGACGTGTTTGCCAATTTTATGCTGCCTTCTCGGTACATTAAGCTCTGTGGCTGAGTCACTATCTTGCTCATGTTCTTGCTCATATGATGAATATGTCTCTGACATGGTGCTGAAATGGTGTGTAACAAGTGTATGCTGATATATATGTGGTGAAAATAAGAGTTTAGTTTGTTTGAAAATGATGAATTGGTGTTTGTCTTTCAATACCAAATATGCCAAATAGGAAATAAGGACATTGAGGAAATATGAAAAGTGGGAAAAGTGGGGGATTTTCAAGTGAAATTAATGCAAAAACAATCACTTGACTGTTGTTTAGGGATATGGGGTTTGGGAATTTACTACAAATGATATGGGGGAGGGAAAAAATGGCAGGGTTTAGGATAGGGAAAATGGAAACAAGGAGTATGATTTGGTTTTGGGACAGAGGGAATAGGAAAGGAATGTGAAAAAAATATGACAGTGATGGGAACACAAATGAACAATGGAGTGAGAGTGTTTAGCACCAAAGTCAAATTTCAACACTTCAATTCAAACCCTAAGGGAGCAGATTTTGATACGGATATAGGGTTTGTTTTTCATCAACCAAAACTCTCACGTCTTTGCCTTCAAACAACACCAAACATGACTAAAATCAATGAGCAAGCGTTTTCAAACTTACTTGGAGCAGAGGAGATGGAATTGTTTTGATTGTTATGAAGCCGTGATGAATTTTTTGCCTTGGAGGCTCTGTGCGCCGTGCACAAGCCCAGTGCACCGTGCCCCGTGGATGCGCTGTGCTCGTTGGAGAAAAGCACTGTGGCAGGAGACCCAGTGCGTCGCGCAGCCTATGTGCACCGCGCACACTCTAAACATAGTCTTGGCTTCAAAATTTACAGTTTCGCCCACTCACCACTAAACTTCGACTTTCAATCGATCTCTTGGATGCAAATGGCTATTCAAACAATGAAAATATATCAAATAGTGATGGATTTAATTTTTTGTTTCTCAAAGACCCACTTTGTAATGTTTTAACTTTTGGCATTTTTTCACTTTAATACAAACTCTGTTCTTTGTTTCCTCTTTGATTATCTGACTTAAATGATGGCTCCTTTGTTGATTTTTTGCAGGGATGGTGGCATGTCTTGGCTAAGAATGACCAGGGCTTCGCTGGAAGAAACTGACAACTTACAAAAAAAAAGAAAAGAAACTGACAACTTAAAAAAAAATTTGAAAATATACATAGCATTTATTACAAAGTACAAAATGACGATTTTCTTCAAAACAGAGTTTTGAAGAAAAGTCATGATCAATCATAGTAACAATGATATTTTGCGATGAAAACTTGTTTTAAACCTCCCTCTGGCCTACTGGCATTATTGAACACTTCGAGGACAAAAAATTTGCGGAACCTTAGACCTAATGACCAAATTGACTCTTTTTGACCAAGAGACTAAACATGACTGTAAATGGCTTTAAAATTAATTTTGATGACCTTGGATGAATAGACCTGAGCCAGCAGGTACAAAGCACGAGGGGTGTGAGTGACAAGGCCCTTCCGTCAGATTATGGCATGCCCCTAACGGAATGCAGATGAATGAGCTGGATGAAACACCTAAAAATGAAATGCAATAAGAGAAAAGATCTCTGACGGAGGGATGACCAAACCGACTCTAACATTGGCTCCAATGGGGATGGTAGCTCTAGGGAGGTGCCAAAAACGACAGATCTCTGGGAGAGCTAGACAGTGCCTTCGTCCATTGGGCTATGGAGTCCATTATTTCGACCAACAACACACGACTTTTTAACTCAATTTATTAACTGAAACTTGACTGAAACCGACTCAATTGTGAAACTCAAATGACTGAAAAACTGACTCAACAAACTCAAACCAAAACTGAAATCCTTCTTCAGAATTATAGCCTTCACTTCGGGCCCTAGACTGAAGAAAAGACATCAGTACACACTTGCGATGAAAACTGAAATAAAATGGTATATACAGTGATAATGTAAACATCAGAAAATACTCAGAAATGGTATCGCTTGAGTAGCCGACCATTGACCGGCCCTCCAGGACAATCGTCCCCATTCATCTCCTTCAGAAGAAAGGAATTATGACCATGATATGCTGCAATATTAAAGGGACCTTTCCAGAGATTTTCAAACTTACCGTGCTTGCCCTTTTCTTCATTCCTTGCATCCCACTTCAGCACCACTTCATCCAATAGGAATTTTTCTGCCTTCGCTTTTCTGTCATAGATTTTCTTAATTCTATCCTGCAACTTGAAGGTGTTCTGAAAAAATTCTTCTCTCATTTTCTGCAAATGAATCATCTGATTTAGTCTCCTCTACATGTGATCTTCTTCACTGCCCGCTTCTTGCAAAAGTTTGACCACCGAAATAGAAAGAGATGTAGGAAACATTGTGTCTACTCCATATACCAACTCAAAGGGGGACATCCCAATGGATTTCTTCTGACTTACCTGATCATCCCAAAGTACATTTACTAACTTCTTGTGCCAGCCTTTCTTATTGATTTCCAGCAATTTCTTAATGATGTTAACCAAAGACTTATTAGAAGACTCCGCCAATCCATTTCCTTGCGGATGGTAAGCGGTTGAGTGTCCCAAACTGATATGATACTTATTGCAAAACTCAACCATCCTTTTTTATTTGAAGGCTGTTGTGTTATCTGTGATTATATTATTCGGGCAACCAAAACGAGACAAAATGTTATTCTCAAGAAATGAAATTATTACCGCATCCGTAGCTTGTCTGGTGGGAATTGCTTCGATCCACTTCGTGAAGTAATCTGTCGCCATGAGGATCTACTTGTGTTGATCTGAAGAAGTTGGATGGATCTCCCCAATGAAATCCAAACCCCACTGCTGGAAAGGGGCTCTTACCTCAACAAGCTTGAGTGGCAATGGCTGTAATTTCTGCCTTCCTTCAAAAATTTGACATTCGTGACAACTCTTGACAATCTTATATACATCTGCAAAAAGTGTGGGCCAATAGTATCCGGCTCTCAAAAGCTTATTGGCTGTAGTTTTCCAAACAAGGTGACCCCCGCAGTCTCCTTTATGGAAATCCTCCATGACTTGTTTCTCTTCTTCTTCCACCAAACAATTCAACAAAACACCTCCAGGATCTTTCCAATAAAGTGCAGAATCAAAATACAAAATTTTGCAGCCTTTAATTTCAGAGTTCTACCTTTATTCTGAGTCATGTTGGGCGGTGGTGACAAGTTTTGAAGAACATACACAATATCTGAATACCACGGAGAAGCAACAAACATTTCCGATACCTGAAACGGCGAATTTTCCTCATCCTCATCAGACATAGCAGCGATCCGATGTATGTCTAAAGCATGCAGATTCGATTTAGCCATAAGCTTCGCCAGCCCCTGTCCTTTTATCAGCTTTGTGGGCTTTATATCTACATCATACTCCAGCAATGCTGCAATCCACTTGCCTCATCTTCCTTCCGAATCAGTTTGTACTAAAACATCTTTCACGGCAGCGTTAGGAACATATGCCAAAATATGGGAATGCAGAATGTATACCCGGAAATATTTCAATGCTTTCACAAGAGCAAGAGCTTGCTTCTCATGATGTTGTATATTAAGGCTGCATCTCTTATAGTCTAGCTGAAAAAAGCAATGGGCTTCTCATGATCATCTCTTTTCTGCATTAACACAGCTGCCATAGTGTGCTCCGAAGCAAATGAAAACAAAATGAATTCTTGGGTGTAATCCGGGCTGATCAACACCGGAGCGGAAGAAAGTGCCAACTTCACTAAATTAAAAGACTTCATAGCCTCTTCAGTCCACTTCACTTGGATATCTTTCTTAAGCATATTAGTAATCTCTCTTAGATGTTTAGCAAGATTAGGAACAAAGCGGTGTAGAAAGTTCATCTTACCATTAAAAGACTGAATCTCCTTCTTGTTCCGGGGAGGGTCAATTTGTTGAATCGCTTCAACACGTGCTGGATCAATATGAATGCCATCTTTTGAAATAATGTGGCCAAGCAGTTTGCCCTCATCCATGGCAAACAAGCTTTTCTTCGGATTAAGTGACACACCATATTTTCTGCACTTTTGAAAAACAACTCTCAAGCGATGCATATGTTCTTCATCGGAATTGGAAAACACTATCAAATCATCAAGGTATATAACAAGAAAAACATCCTTCTCATTCGCAAAAGCCATGTCCATCACCCACTGAAATGTCGCACCAACATTCTTTAAACCAAAAGGCATCTTGGCATACTGGAATGTTCCCCACGGAGTGGTGAACACTGTTTTGTCCTGATCGTCCTCATGGACCAAAATTTGGTTATATCCAGAATAACCATCGAGTAGTGACATACGAGATGCTCCAACTACTCACTGAAGAATATGATCCATCTTAGCCAATGGATAATTGTCCTTCAATGAAACCTTGTTCAAATTTCTGAAATCAATACACAATCGGATCTCACCTGTATTTTTCCGAACAGGCACCAAATTGGAAATCCAATCAGAAAATCTGATGGGAACAATGATTTCAGCCTTGTATAATCGATTCACCTCTTTCTCAATTGATGGCAACAACTTCGGATTGATTCTTCTTAGCTTCTGTCTGAAAGGCTTCTGATTAGGCTTGATTGGGATAGTGTGCTGAATTATATTGGTATCATACATTTTCAAGTCTGAATAATCCCACGCAAACACATCAGAAAAAGAGGACAACAAACTGATATATTTGGCCTTTACCTCCGGTGGCAATGCTTTTGAAAATTTCACCATCTTTGGATTCTCAGCTGATCCAATGTTTACCTCTTCAACTCCCTTTTCAGTTGGCCGCAAGGTGGGTTTTTTGGCAACATCATCCTGATCAACGAGCTCTTCTAAAGGTATCAAGCCTTTAGGAATAACATTATCTTTTAGCTGCAACACTTCCATTTGATTTACTTGCACATCAGCTCCATCATCATCATATTCTACATCAATTGAGGTATCTTTGAACTTACCTTTTTTTTGCAGAAATTCATTGATCTCATCATCATCTTGGAAAACTTGCCAACATCTTTGATTATCCGGGACGGTAGGATGGTGCTTCACATGGATTTCAGAATTATTACTTGAGTTCATTGGGATCTTCAAATTACTTTCCGCCTTAGTGAGTGCATCTTCAATTCCATTTTGAATGCGAGGAATACAAGTCAAGGTGTAATCAGAAAACAACTTCAAAATATCAAGGACGACATTTCGGTAAGCACGCATTCGGGGATGCTTCATTTGGTACTCTCCCTTCACTTGCTTAATCACCAATTCGGAGTCGCCATAGACTGCAATTCTCTTAGCATTCATCTTTTTAAGAATCTTTAGGCCAACAATCAAAGCTTCATACTCAGCCTCATTGTTCGAACAATCAAATGCTAACTTATAAGAACATACCCGTACATTGCTCGGTACCTTGTCTGGAGCGGAAAATGGACTGCGTACCCAAATACCAATTCTAGCACCATCACTACCCACTGCACCATCGAAATCCATGGTCCATAGGCCATTTTCATGATCTTCCAAGTGCTGAAATTATGCTAGCTCTGTTTTTCCTGCTTGTTGTCCACTATCTTTAGCTGATTGCTCAACTGTGCTTTCTGGTTTTTGCCTTTCTTTCTGCAAAACTTCTCTGAAATTCTTAGTAATCTCTGGAATATCTTCTGCTTGAAATAATTGACTATCTACATCATTGAAACTATTTTCAAACAAAACAAAAGACTCTAAATCTGTATGTACATAATTAATCGGGTGATTAACTGGTTTCTCCTTACTTGTAATCATGTACTTCATTTTTTGTTCCCGGTACAACTTTCTCATTTGGCCAAACACGGGAATCGTTGCATAGGAGAAATATAGTTGTAATGTTCCTTTCAATTTGGCTCCCCAAGATCTGGAAAGTAGCATACCAAATTGAGGAGGAATGTCTGCCACAAAAACGTCCATCAAAAATTTCTTTGTAGGAATCTGATCCAAACTTACAACCAAGTCCTTAATGAGCCCAATACATCTCACTCTGCTGGAATCAAATGAATAAAGATCATGGTACTTCCTCGTAATGTCTAAACCCAACTTCTCCATGATTGCTCTCGGCATAAGATTATGGGAAGCACCGGAATCAAACATGGCATTATGCAACACAAACTCATGCAATCTGAGACTGATATAGAAAGGAGGGACATCGTTGTCCGGAGACTCACCATCTAAATCTGGTCCAAAAATCATTTCGGGTTGGTCATATTCAACATTCACCATATCATACATTGGATCAAAATTCAAAATTTTAGAAACTCTACCTTTATAACTGCTGTTCTTCATAAGTTCCGTCAAAGGAATAGATACCTTCAATTTAGAAATTTCATTCTCCAAACTAAAAGCTGAAACCTTTTCAATATCTTTGGCTGGAACATCTCTCTTTTCAGCCTTCTCCTTCGATGCACTTGGCTGATTTGACTTTTCTGCTGATGATGACTTACTGGCGGCGGGATCAACTATCTCTTTCGCTTTCTTTTGTGCCACAGGTGAATCATTCTTTGGTGCTGAAACTTCCTTTCTCTTTTGGATTGGGTTGACAGGCACGTCTCTGCTTCTAAGTGAATATTACTTCTGCTGGGCAGACAAGGTGTTCATATAACCTCTCTGATACTCATCCAACTCTTCCTCAAGAGCTGCATCATTGGCCAAAATGAAATATTCATCTCCTTGGACAGCTGAAATTTCTGCATACTCTTCATCTTCAGTGATATAAATGGGAAAATAATTAGGAGTAAAGAAGTGATTTTCCTCCCCCACTACATCATCTTCATCATCTGAATCCTGGCCAACAAAATTCTGCTGAAGAGGTGTCTTTACTTGCTGCTGGACTACTGGTTCTTGTGCACGCAGCTCTCGTTGTTTAATCCGGAATTGTGGCTGCTGCTGACCATGGAAATTGGGATTTCGAATCTGCGGTTTGGGCTTATCAAGTGTGAGCCTTTCAATCATCTTTTCCACCTTGCGGAGTACTTGATCTGATGTAGAAGCTTCTTCCTTTATTGAGACTTTCTTCTCAGCTCTCAATCTAGCTCTCTTATCATTCAAATTGGCCTCAACACTCACGGAAATTTTCTGCATGTCCTCCAGAGTGGGTGGATCTCTGTCTCGTAATGAATAAGCCATCTCCGAATCAAAACCATCCGGGAACTTAAGTAAATATGACTTTCTAGATGGCCTTAAATCATCAGGAATAGCATTATAAACCGCATTAAATCTGATACAATAGTCTTGGACGGACTCACCAGGATTGCGCTTGATATTGGTATATTCAGAAGTGATCTGGAGTGGATCTTTCTTTATTTCCCACCGATCTAAAAACTGTCTCTGAAGCTCGGCCAATGTAGCAATACTTCTGGGCTGCAAAGCTTTGAACCATTTTCTTACCTCACCGCTGAAAGTTTGCGCAAATAATCTCATGGTCACATTCTCTGCATCAATTTCATGGAGATCGAAGAAATCTGCCATTCTGTCTATATGCTGCTGAGCAGGCACACTTTGAGGAGTGCCATCAAACAATGGGATCTTTCTTTGGTAATCTGTAGGCATAGCATCCAAATTCTAAGGTAGCACGAGAGGAGAAAATCGAGCAGCCATGGATTTTGGCGGATTCACCGGTCTCGGGGATACAGGTGGAGTAGGAGCAGCTGATGTATGAGGTGGAGATGGAGGTGGAACTATTGCAGAATGCTGATCAGAAATAGATGGTTACACGGGGATAGTAGGAATAAAATAAGGCTCGGTGGGGCTCTGTGAATCAGATGTAACAGCTGATGGCCCAAGAGTTTCAGAAGCGGATTCTATGAATTTAGGGATATTCGTCGCCACAATAGAGTTTTGAATGTTTATGATATAGCTGTCAATGGATTTGTTAGCTTGTTCAATCTCAAGGTATTTGATAAACTCATGATCTATGACAATGGAATCAAGATCACTTTCAAACTTGGTTTCGAACAAGGACAACTCAAAATGCTCGTCAAAATCGAGATCTTCAATGTATTCAAAAATAGCAGGACATGATTGAGATTTAACAAGAGGAATCATGGGACTTTGTCTTCGATGGATTCTTGCAATCATATTGGGATTCTCATACACTGGAGGCGGATCAGGATCAGGATTTTCTCTAGTATGTCTTCTGGAAGCCAGTGTGAAATTATGATCAAAATCAAAGGGACAAACCCAACCTTTCAGCCTATAAAATACAGTATGTCTGATCTACTAGGGTAATTCACAAGTCAAGTGTCACACTCACAAGCTAGACCGGAGATTGACTGAAGCAACATTCATCTACTTCCGCTGATGCAAAGCAAGAGCGTTTCGAAGGCTACCTGGCTTACTTCAAACTCCGTCTGTAGCTTTTGAAACAGATAACACCAACAAGCAAACCATTTTGGTCCCCAGTATGGTCGCCACTATGTTATTTCCCAAATCCACCTTAGGCTGAAGGAAGGAAGAGTTCAGGGTAACATCAAACCACGCTCAGTCTGGTAGCTAGCCCTACCAGAACAGGAGAGGGCTCTCTCCGGGTCAATATCACTAAAAAATGTATCAATAGGGCTTGAGATGACTGAAATAAAAACTAATTTTAGGCTAGATATATAGATGAAAGGATTTGATTTGATTTTTTGAGGGTTTTGTTGGAAAAATAGGAAAGGCAGTTTTGGGCTTGGGGATGAGGCCCAGTTTCTGCAGAGTTCTAATTGGGGCAGGGTAGGCAATCATTTTGATGTCTTGAAATGATGTAGATGGATGATTAGACTGTTAATGAGCTGAAGAGGGCAAGATATCTCTAGGATCCTCTCCAAACAGAGGAAAACATATAAACTAAACAAAATTTAAAGGCAGAGCACCAACAAATTAATGGATTCTACCTTAGTCACTCATTTGTTTAATTTCAGAAGCAGAGAGAAGGGAAATGGCATACATAAAACACTAAAAAACTTAAAATTACATGAAATAAAAAACCATAAAAACTCAGATCCACAAGGATCCCAACAAGTGCTGCAAAACCCTGGTCTTTCCTTAGCCAAAAATGCAGAAGTGATGTACAATGGAGTGCCAAACAATTCCCAAGTGTCCAACCCCGAAAATGACTCATAAAATACATAATATAGACCATCCCAACCCCTCCCCATGCCTCTAGGGGTCGATCTCAACATTCTAGGAGTTGTTTGAACCAATTCTAAACTAGGAACTGAAATCTAGGCAATCAAACAACTTGCCTCTATATGGAAGGAAACTGATTCATTCATTTAATTTTCACTTTTTAGTGAATGAATCCTCTAGAACAAGTAAATAAGTGCCAAAATTACATCATGGTTACCAAATTACATTAATATAGATCAGTAATTACATCAAAAAGTGAAACTAATCAAAACTGGCCGAATTCCTGAGCTGAAGGGTGAAAAATAGGCCAAAATCCTCTATGCGCCGCGCCCAAAATCTCTATGCGTCGCGCCACTTTGAGCCTGTTTTTGAGGCACTTACCAAAGTCATAATTGAGCTCATGATAGCTCGTTGGAAAGCCCTGGATGTCCACTATCCAACCCAAGTGGAATTTTTCAATTTGGAGTTCATTTGCCCTGTCAAAAATCAAATCTCCCAAGACTGGTTCCTGCTGGTGCAAAAAGTGGCAGAAAGGCCATTTTCAAGGTGTTTTTAGCCCTTTAGGCAGCCCAGAACTTGATGAAATGCTTCGGCCATTCCTGAAAATGCATAATTTATCATAAAAAACCAAAAAATATCAATTTTTCCTCCAGAAGATGTCCCAATCATAAGCGCGCGTCAGGTGGCGCGACGCGTCGGGCGGAAAAACCTGTTTTGCGACCAAAAATTTCAAAAATGACAAAATTTTCTCCAAATTCCTTGGAATTTGGACTGAAGGTCCTCCATAAATTTCCATGCTCAGCCAATGAAGCTTCAACCAAGATTTGAAGTGGATCAGGCCTTTTTCGGCGCTTCAGTGCCCTCCTTAGCCTCGCTTTCAGGATCTTCATGCACGCTCTACAAACATGTGTGCGGGCCCAATACTGGTTCTTCATATGTATGAGCATGTATTTATCCCTATTGGCCTTCACCAACAGCTTCTCAAGATGTATGTTGACTCTCTCAAGCCAAAGCTTCCGCTCAAAAGGTGTCATGTCACCCTGTCTCTTTCGGGCCAATTCCTGGTCTTCACGGATTTGCCGCAACTCTATGAGTGTCTGCTGATCCTCCAGTTGTTTATTCCGCTGATCCAGGTAGTTGATAACCCACGGAGCTCTCTGAAATTTCATGGTCAATGTGTCGATCTCAGCTTTCTGTTCCTGGATGGTCTCTCTCATCTTTGAGCTAGGAGAGCTCAAATCAACATCAATGAAATCAATGTCTTGGCCTCCTGAAGGGCCCTCATCCTACATAGGCCTCTTGCCTCTATCCTGAACCTGTACCTGTGATGATGTCGAAGGCAAGACCCCTTCCACACCAAGTGGAGATAGTACTCACGCTACTGATGAAGGTAACGAGACCCCTTCCACCCTGGGTGGAGATAGTACTCGTCATGCTGCGGCAAATAAGGCTATGGTGCCTCTCTGATAGGTAACACATACTGGAACACTGCTAGGCTCTGTCTCGGGAATCTCAAACTGATGTGAAGGCTCACCCGCATCATGAAAAATATCTGGAGGAGGCTGAGGGACTGTGAAAAGGTCACGGGAAATGAAATCATCCCAAGCGATGCCCTGCAATCCAAGATGATGTACCACAATGATCTTGATGAGCGCATAATGATAAATGTTGTTATGCTGCTGCTCTAGGGTCTTATTCTGCACATGGACTGTCATTCGCTCTATGTTACGGCAAATGAAATATGGAATGCTCATCAACCTCACCCTCGTGAAGTGCATCAAAATTCTGATGTGGTAAGCATAAAGGCGCGAGAAGCAGCCTTCACAACTGAAGTATCGGATGATGAGTTTCATCAATGGCACATAGTCTTCCTTCAGAAACCGAAATGGGAACACCCTGCTGAGCTGCCTCAAATAGCCTAACCTGATGTAAGGTTCATAATATGCTCTATCCAGCTGTTGCCTCTTGTTCCACTCTTCACCTATGTTTGGTATCCCGGTGGCCTGAGAAATGGTTTCTGGTGTCAAGGTGAAGTTCACTCCAATAAGGTTCACATGACCATCACGCAAATGTAGGAAAAATAAGCGAGCTAACACAACTCACAGATGATGTCGAATTTCGATAATCATCTCACAAATACCCAGCATGACCGTTGCTGAATTGCGTTACTGCAAGGTGCAAGCTCGCAACCGAGCCGAAGGAAGTAGGCTCTTCTCTGACGTGTTTGCCACTTTTATGTTGCCTTCTCAGTACATTAAGCTCTGTGGTTGAGACACTATCTTGCTCATGTTCTTGCTCATATGATGAATTTGTCTCTGACATGGTGCTGCAATTGTGTGTAACAAGTGTATGTTGATATATATGTGGTGAAAATAAGATTTTGGTTTGTTTGAAAATGATGAATTGGTGTTTGTCTTTCAATACCAAATATGCCAAATAGGAAATAAGGACAATGAGGAAATATGAACAGTGGGAAAAGTGGAGGCTTGTCAAGTGAAATTAATGCAAAAACAATCACTTGATTGTTGTTTAGGGATATTGGGTTTGGGAATTTACTACAAATGATATGGGGGAGGGAAAAAATGGTAGGGTTTAGGATAGGGAAAATGGAAACAAGGAATATGATTTGGTTTTCGGACAGAGGGAATAGGAAAGGACTGTGAAAATAGTGTGACAGTGATGGGAACACAAATGAAGAATGGAGTGGGAGCGTTTAGCACCAAAGTCAAATTTCAACACTTCAATTCAAACCCTAAGGGAGCAGATTTTGATATGGATATAGGGTTTGTTTTTTATCAACCAAAACTCTCACGTCTTTGCCTTCAAACAACACCACACATGACTAAAATCAATGAGCAAGTGTTTTCAAACTTACTTGGAGCAGAGGAGATGGAATTGTTTTGATTGTTATGAAGCCGTGATGAATTTTTTGCCTTGGAGGCTCTGTGCGCCGTGCACAAGCCCAGTGCGCCACGCCCCGTGAATGCACCGCGCTCGTTGGAGAAAAGCACTATGGCATGAGACCCAGTGCGTCGCGCTCTTACCCAATGCGTCGCGCGCACTCTAAACACAGTCTTGGCTTCAAAATTTATAGTTTCGCCCACTCACCACTAAACTTCGACTTTCAATTGATCTCTTGGATGCAAATGTCTATTCAAACAATGAAAATATCTCAAATAGTGATGGATTTAATTTTTTGTTTCTCAAAGACCCACTTTGTAATGTTTTAGCTTTTGGCACTTTTTCACTTTAATACAAACTCTGTTATTTGTTTCCTCTTTGATTATCTAACTTAAATGATGGCTCCTTTGTTGATTTTTTGTAGGGATGGTGGCATGTCTTGGCTAAGAATGACCAGGGCTTCGCTGGAAGAAACTGACAACTTAATTTTTTTTTTGAAAATATACATAGCATTTATTACAAAGTACAAAATGACGATTTTCTTCAAAACAGAGTTTTGAAGAAAAGTCATGATCAATCATAGTAACAATGATATTTTGCGATGAAAAACTGTTTTAATCCTCCCTCTGGCCTGCTGGCATTATTGAACACTTCGAGGACAAAAAATTTGCAGAACCCTAGACCTAATGACCGAATTGACTCTTTTTGACCAAGAGACTAAACAAGACTGTAAATGGCTTTAAAATTAATTTTGATGACCTTGGATGAATAGACATGAGCCAGCAGGTACAAAGCATGAGGGGTATGAGTGACAAGGCCCTTCCATCAGATTATGGCATGCCCCTAATGGAATGCAGATGAATGAGCTGGATGAGACACCTAAAAATGAAATGCGATAAGAGAAATGATCTCTAATAGAGGGATGACCAGACTGACTCTAGCACATCACATACAAACTGTCACACATCACTCACTACATATCACTCATACCTCTCATAACTATCATTTTCAATGAAACTAGTTCTCACTATGCTTTGCAAAGATACTACGCCAAATTGTGTTTAGGCCCTTTTTCCCTCTTTCCCTTATCCATTTCCAAACATTCCACCTATGCTGTGTTCCTAACACACTACTCTATATCCCCTAATTTTTCAGATTTTTCCCTAACTCATATCCCCTCCATTTCCCTCCGTAAAATTGTTGCCCCATTTTCCCCCATTTTCGTAGTTTTCACCCTTCCATTCCTTCATATCAAGCTAGGGTTTATTTTTTTTGAAAAAAATCATGGAAGGTGAGAAGAGAAAGTATAATAAGGGAGGTAAGCATTCCAGGTTTGAGGCAACTCAAACCCATGGCATCATTTTCAGAGTGTTGTAATCAAGCCAGAGTTTACATTGCACACAGGGACAATCCTACTTCAAATTTACTTTATGAAGTAATGAATATGAATTTGATAAAAGTCAGGGTTTTTTTTCAATAATAGACCAAAGAAAAAAAACCTCCTTTATTTTATGCACAAGAGTTATGATTTGAGATAAATGCCCAAAATATAGTTGCTATAGGTCATTTTCTGCATTTTTGGAAGGGATGTCTTCAAGTCAATTTTTTAGGGGTTTGGAGAAGGGGTTTGTAGTGATTGATGACTCCATTGTGTAGCATACATCCTAATGTTTCCAACCATACCACTTTCAACCCAAAAATCCTTTGGGAAGACCTCCAAAATCCCTCTCAAAGTGGTGCAATGCTTCTACTGAAAGCGTGCTACGCTTTTGGAAATTTTTAGTGACCAACTTCAAATTTTTATTATGAACATATGGGAAAGTAATTTTAAAAAATGGAGGATGTTTTTGTTCATAACATACCAAATAATAAAAAAATATCTCATTTTTGCAAAAAAAACGTCATGTTTAGAGAGATATTGATCCATATTTAAGCCCTATTTCTGTAGAAAGTTTTTTGGAAAATTTTGGATTTTTGGCAATTTTGGTAGTTTCAATTGTACAGAAGCGTCGTACAGTTGCGTGAAACTTTTCCTCAGAGGCTCCAAATGACACTTTCTCTATATGATTGGATTTCTCTTGAAATTTACATTCCAAATATGGTCTCATGTTTTCATGACACCTCCTAGTTTTGGATAAAAACCCAAAAAACACCCTATTTTTCATGCTTCTGCCATTGTTTTTGCCTGTGCGTAGCGCTTCTAGATTAAGCTTGGGAAAATTGATTTTTGAAGGCCTTCCATGAGTTATTTTCTCAGTCTCAAGGTTGGGATGGATAGAGTACATATAGGGATATCCAGCCCAATCTTTAGATCAACAGAAGGATGCCTTAAAGTCAGCCAAAATCACCCTCAAAGTGGCACAACGCTTCTGTTAATTGGTGCAACACTTTTGCTAACTGGCAGGACACTTATGTCTTGGATTCTTTCTGGACAAGTGTCAAGCCAGAATGGTCCAAATTTCAAGGTTGTAGTTTTCCTATGAGGCGTATTTTGAATAAGAGATTTTTTTTTTCCTCTCATTGGTCAGGAATCATGTAATTAATCAAGGAGACATACACTCCTAGTTATTAGCTAAATTTGGGGGGACTATTTCTAACTTCCCTAGATTCTAGGTAATGACTAATAGTGTGAAATTATGATGTATTTTGGATCAGGTTTCGACCCAATGAGGTTGCATCTCTTATATTTTCTATATGTAGTCCAATTAAAGTTATTTTAGAGGTTGGATAGTTGTTGTTTGCAGTGTGGAGCTATTGTACAAACTTTTTCGGTGAAATCAAAGACATATTGCAGCTATAATTTTGGGACTCTAATGGTATGCTTATTATTATTGTTTTTTCTCAGTAATCACCATCAATTTAAATGTTTATGTTTTCTTGCTGTCACATGTATGCTTCTATATGATGATATTATGAGTCTATGAACAAAATTCTTGTCTTTCATGCTCTGTTTTATAAGATTTTCATGAATTTGTTTCACCTCTTGTGATGAATGAACTCAAGTATTCATGCTCATTCTGACTCTCTTTCTCTTTTCAAAACCTATAAAAAATGATAAATTAAGTATGTTATTAATTATACCTACCTGGCCTCATCTTCATCTGTACAACTGAACGTTTGAAATCAGATCTACAACCTAGATCTAGTTCCTTAACTATCATTCCTATCTAGCAAAAATTAAAAACAAAAAACCCTAATTCACCGAGCTTATATCTAGCATAATATCATTATATCTACAATTACCTCACTGTCTGTAAAAGTGACATTGAGAAAACCCTCTTTGGTTTTGGTAGGGATAGCTACTAGACTTAAAGATTGGTTTGAGGTTACCTCCTTTGGTCTCCATTCTCATCCTTGGGAAACGGGGAGAGTGATAACAAGGTATAAGGACATGGACATCAAGAAGGCCATGAAAAGGGATGAAAGAAAAATTAACTCTCTAGGATCTAAAACACACAATAGTAAGGCCTGACTTCTTGACATCAATGATATTATTAACAAGGTTGCAAAAAACATAAGTAAGAATGATATAACTATTGGATTCACAATAGTAGAAACAATAAAATAATTAATTAATTCTATCAAATATAGTATTGATCATCGCCAACTTAGACGATTCTATAGACTATATTTCTCCTATTGTAAAGTTTATATTAGAGAAACAAGGCCTTCCTTGCAAGAATACCAAGAGAGCATGGAGCTGACATTAAGAATGAGTTGTCATGCTCTTCTTCCCTTGTTGAACACTCTCAAAACTGAACATCATATTTTCCTGGAGGATGCTAGGATCATTGATGGAGAAGAACACTATCAGATAGGTGAATTAAGGAAGCTCTTGAAATTATTAAACATCCCTATAATCTTAACAGGGATGGTTGTATTGAGGTTAGTGGTAATTGGCTCCCTTTGATACCAAGGACTAATTCCACACAACCTGAGGTATGACTCTCCCCTATATCTTTACTTTGGTTTCCTATATAGTTCAATTTCTTAAATAGTAAAATTGTGCCAACCCTATCCCTAATTCTTATCATTCACCATTTGATAATTATGATGATGATGATGATGATGATAATAATAATTTTATTATTATTATTATTATTATTAGTTATGTATAGTTAATATCAATGTAACATTATTCTTAATATGATATATATATTAAATAGCTTTACTTTTGATTCATACCTTAGGATTCGATTAATTAAAATATCAATACTATAGTAAGAGAATTGTGCTATTTCTTTCACATTTTTAGGTTTAGGGTCCAGTTGATGATTCCCTCTCCCCTAAATATTTGTACTTATAGATTCAACTTCCCTCCTATTTCTTTCAACTATTGTCTCGAAGATGGATCCTCTTTTGGATTTCAAACATAAACAACTTTCACACATCACTGTGGAAAACCTAAGTTATTTATGTATTCATGAAGAAACCACCTATGTATTTTAAATATATTGAAAAAGCCAAAAAAATGTAATTTTTAGAGCAAGTTTTATAGGATACACTAGAAACTCACCTATAAGATCCCATGGAATAACCACCTAAACCAATTTATGTTGGTACAAATACAAAAATTTCGAATTATTAGGTATATTGTTCATGTTCTTTTAAGCACTCCCTTGTCTCCAAGAAACCCTTGTTTCCATGTTGTGATGTTGAGTCCCTTATATATGGCATCCATATATCTACTATTGTAGGAGGAGTTCTTGAGTGCCTTGGGAAGACAGGATCCAAATGAAGGTTCCATTCAGTGTCAAAAACCAGGATTAGGTGATCATGTAATTACCTCTCTGTGATTGTTATCAATAAAAGAAACTCATATTTATCTCAATTATATGTTTGTATTTCATTATTATGATTATGTGATTGAATTATGTATGGAATAATTTGTCTTATATATGTGTATGAATTAGTTTTTTTTTTTAATCTATGTTTTGTTACTTGAGTTATGAGTCAACATATTTAATGTACGAACAAGGGTTTGGACCATGTGGATTGACATCAAATGTAGGACCCACCCATGAGTCATCATTCCTTATTAAAATTTATTCAAGCTATCTGATATTCTTAGAGTTCTTTGTTGATTGTGTTTTTATACTCTATTAGGGATACCAACCCTAGCTAGAGGGGTTTCACCCTACAATAAAATTGGTTACTTAGTTGAGGAAGTTACTGTTTGAGTATATTTTATAAGGATAATTTCCCTACTCTGGGTGATCAATTAGTTTCCTGTTTTATTTCCAAGTCTCTAGATCCATCCTTAGATATGTCCTTCCAGGTTGATCATTTAAATCTGGGTCTTTCTTTTATTTTTTCACTCTTTTGCATATATATTGTGTTTTTTTTTATAATAGTTATGTATATATGCTTGTTTATTTTGTGCAAGTTGCATATATGCAGGTTGTTTTGGTAACCTTCATGTATGCATGATTTAAATTTAAATAACAATTACACATACTTCTGAAGGTGAAAAAAATTCCATTCTTCTTTGTACCCAATTGGCCTGGAAAGGTATACTTGTGGTTCATATTGTTGGTTTGATTTGAGATTTCTAAAATTTATAGTAATTTTGTATCCTTCGATGGTTTTTGTGAATTTTTTTTTGTATAAGCCTAGGTTTTCTTGTTCCATACGTGTTTTAGGGTCTAGGTTGGATCCTTGGAATTTTTTCTCAAGTTTTTGATTGCTTCAAGCCTTGTTGATATCCTTTAGTTGTTGTTTGTTTGGTAGTTTTAGATTCCTCTTCATTCATTTTCACTTGTGAATATCCGACTATAATATTTTGCATTGGATTTACTTTTGTTTTAATCAAAGTGAATTTCTCACTTTTTAAGAAAATAAAAAAATTAAGTTTCTTTGTGTTTCTTTTTAATCATTTATTTTGCTTTAGGGATAAAAAAAAGAATTCATAGGGATTACCCACTACCATAAGACATTTCTAGTTGTTTATATATGTATGTGTTCTTGAAGGTAGTTTGTGGTTACTTTTTAATACTTGTGGCTTGTCAATTTTGCTGGCTAATTGGAGTATTCTTTTTCTTCAATTTATTGGATGTTTATGAGTGCTTTTCAGTTCTTGTAGCTTGTACATCATGTTGAATACTTTAATTTTTTTTCTTGCTTCTGCTACATCCAAGTTCATAAGTTCATTTTGAAATCTTAGATCATATGTAATTGCATTAATGTAGTGTGCATTTTGCATGGTATGAATCAATTTCTGTCTTTTTTGAATTTCATCTATAGTGTGAAAAGTTTATCTTAAACATTTTGAAGGAAACAAAAATTATTGAATAATGTTTCGTAGAGCCCAAACTGAAATCACCTTTTCATCAAATAAAGGGAGTTTCATTGCATGTAGTTAAGTGTTCTTATTTCTTTTATTTTTTGTCAAAATATCACAAGTTTCACTCTTATAATGCTTGACTTAAATAAAAAAAGGTAAATTTAATGAATAATAAAATCAACCATACTTTTATTTTGTCATAGAAAACCAACTATTTTAGGTGAATTAGTGCATTGGAATAGGTGTCTCGAGAGAAAAATCTCTAGGGGAACTCAAACAAAATGTAGAAATTGATTAAAGAGTGAAAGTATAGCCATGTATAGGATTTTTTGGAAACTCATCTAACAAAGGAGTTAATCACTAGGTTATGAGAGGATAAGGAAAGAGAGATACTTCCTATCCTACTTTTCCAAACACCATCCCATGACTACCCCCCTCAACAACTAATTAAAAATTAGCAGCTTAGTTTTCTTTCCTAGGGACTACGTAGGTGATTGCAGGGGGGATACTTGTGGTACCTGAGAGATGTCGTATCATTATCATAGTGCTCCTTGACTGTGTCTTGAGAAGCAAGGGTACTTTCACTGGTCAAGGCTATTGTCAAGAGGTCAACGAACTATTTTTGTTACCTTCACTGGTAGGAATTGGACCCTCATCATCCCAATATTTCCTTCGGAATGAATTTCTCTACTCTCTCATATACTTCTATCTGGTCCTAATAACTCGAAGTGAAAAGACATGGAATTTTATTTATTTATTTTTATTTTAGGATTTTTTTTGTGAGTGCTTTGTTCTCCTAGCATTCCATAGGGTGTTCAATCTATTTTTAAGTTGGTTGATTGATCAATTTTCTAATCTAGCAGGTTTCACGGATTTTCTCTTGCACATACTGAGCCTCCACCCTAAAGGCATAGATGGTATTATTCTGATTCTTTTGAAAAAATTTAGTTGAATGCATCAAAATTGAACCATGCCTCCAAGGGATCATCATCAAAGAATTAAATAGAAGCTTAGGTTTTCCTCCATGACCTTGATGCTCATATTTGTAGTTAGGTCTTGTTCTAGTTAGGATTTTCTAAGGACCATGTCCAGTTTGTGAATATCATGGATACTCTTAGGCTTTGTATATAATAACTTCCATGGGATTATCCTTATCTGGTATATTTTGTAGGCTCTTTCATTCACATTGTTCCTTTCAACTCTCCTTATTTTGGTATGGCCAATGCAAGTGGAACTAGTTTGACTACTTAATATTGGGGTTTTAACACCACATATTTTACTATCAGTGGTGGGGGGAACTTCACTTCCTTCTCAATTGTCTTTACTTATAATCCTTTTCAATAGTTTATAGATCTACCTCCACTCCTGGTCCCAGTGTAGGAACCCATTCTTCTGCTTATTTTACTAGTTCCTTTCCTTTTGGGAAGTCAACAGTCCATGTGAAGTGTGGTTGTTATAGGTCAATTTGGGAACTAATCCCAATGACCTGGTTAAACTGGACATCATCCCCAGGAAAAATGAATAGGGTCTATCATCCCCTATCATTTCAGTTACTACATGCCCTAAGACAAAGAACAAGAACAAATCATCCATGACTTCCATTGCAAGGTTTCTAAGATTTGAAGTACATTTTATATCACCTATGAGATCCCCAACGTAGTCACTCAAGGGACTAACTGATTTTCATATGTAGTCACCTCCATTCAAGGGTGCTCTACAAAGCACTTCCCGACACTCAAGGGTGCGTTGGTCAATTGAGAGCAAAATTCTCATTGTTCTGGAATCTCCACATGGCGAGTGGCTTCTATAAGAGTGCATATCTATAAAATTTTGAATCCATGTGTCCATTCAACACCTCTGAACTTGGGAACATGCCTTGCCTATTATTAGAAAGTCAATGATTGTGAAACTGCCTTCAGCTCATCTATAAATTGAGTATAGATCCTAGTAATTGAGAAGGAAGAAATTTGGTAGAGAAATGTTGTTGGATTCTCAAATGAGTGTTTGATTTGAGTGATATGTTGCTGAAGATATTTTTATTGTGATGAGATTGGGATGATGCTAGAGTTGGTGACATCAAATTAGTCGTTGGTTGTAACCTCCCCCTTCTATCCATTAATAAATAATGTTGCTCATTTTACCACATATATATCTGTATAAGCTTCTATCTTTCATATTATGGATTCTTAGCTGATGTATATGTTTCATGTTCCATTGATTTAACTGATTAAGATAAATAGTCATCTGTATATTGCAATCTCTTTGATGTCTAGTGTTTATACTTGCAAAAACTAGTCTGGTGATCAAATTTGGATTGGAAGCTACAACAAGAGCGACAAAAGGAGAATAGGAAGCGCTTGGACTCCAAGTAGGTTTCTCCATATTTCTGTGTGTCTATTTAATCTTAGGAAAAGTATCTACAAAGACTTTAATATGTTGTTCTAAATGAGCACCACATTTAGGGAATGTGTTTTATCCATAATCCATAATTCCGCATAACAAATTGGCGACTCTGCTAGGGATTTTACCTTCATCCTTGGTGCATTTTTCCTCTGATTATCTACCCAGTAGCATATATTCTCAATTATTAGGCTTTTGAAACTAAGAATTGCATTAGAAGTGTGTCAGTAGCTTGAGTTTTTTGTTCTCTTTTGTGCCCAATGCACTATTGGTCAAGGCACAGTGCTTTTCATAGCACTGTCTCCCACTCAGGGGTGCTTTGCAATGCACTGTCTCCCCTTAGATACTGTGTTCCCCCTAAGCCAACCAATTTTCATTTGAATTTTTCATTTCCATTACTTTTAGCCTTTTGTTTTTTGTGTTTTCAACTGTCTCATGCCTCATAGAGACCAACGAATTTACTTGAATCTTCCTCCTTTGAAAAGTAAGTTTTCTCAATGTCTCTTTAACTTTTTTTCTTTATCATTGACAAATCAAATTCAAATTATTTTTATTTCTGCATTAGATCCATTTTTTTTGTAAAGGAAATTGTCGTTAAATTCTTCATTTACTATAGGAAAAATTGTAGTTCCATTCTTCATTTTTCCTAAAAGAGAAATTGTTGTTAAATTCATCGTTTCTCAAAGAATAAAACATTTTTTCTTTGTTTATTTGATACATATAGTTTCCTTTTTGCATTCACATTAAGGGAATAAAATGAAAAACATGCATTTTCATATAGTGGATTGTGTGTTTTTCATAGGAACAATTGGGAAAGTTGCATATTAGTTTGTGCACTTTGCTATTTTCTCTCAAAAATAATTTCTCTTTCCCTTTATTAGCTAAGATTTTCATTGAAAAACCTAAAGTGAAAAGTTTTTTTATCATTTTAGTTTGCATTTTAGGAATTTCCATCACATCATCACAGTGAATCTTGAAAGGAAAATTGGTAAACAAGATCAACTTAAAATTTACATCAGTTTACCTAAAAAGCATCGGAACCATAACGATAACATTTAGAAGGTCTAGGCTAGAGACGTGTTCTAGCATCGTAAAATATAGAATCTGTCGTTAATTGTCTGCGATACATTCCGAGTGTGATACCTCACTCCACATACGTAAATGTATCGTAGCTCATCCACGTACCTTCGGGTACATCATGCAGTGTTATAGTACAAAAAGTATAAAGGGGTGCTCTCACTATGCGGTTCCACATCAAACAACGCTAATACAAACCTGGGCCTCCACGTACCTTCGGGTATATTTCGGAGGAAAAATTTAGGTTGTTATCCATCCATAGTGAACCAAGTCAGCTGCCTTATAAGTTGTGATACACCAAACATAACATTCAGGGAGATTGCATGCCTGTACTTCTTGGTTCGTCAGGAGGTATTATGCAGTTCATAGTTTCTTGGTAAAACCTTTTTCCTAGCATTACCCTTTTATTTTGTTTATTTATTTTTTATCATAAAATAAATCAGTCATCATGGAAGAATAAATTAACTTTCCGTGTCGTTTGCGTAGAATTTCATTGAAACCACCTTTACCACCGGAAGTCACTTCTGGTCGGCGAAGGTGACATCGCTCTACCGAAACCAGTACCATCAGCACCTCTGGTGAAGCATCATCTTCCAATATACCAGAGTCAGCACAAGTTGTTTCTACAAATCCTGGTTTATCTAATGTTGTCGAGATGGAGTCATCACAGCTACCCTTGGTCATGATCCATCCAATCAGTGAGACCATACCTCTTGAACCCGACGTTTTTCAACTGGAAGTTGATCTAGATCCTCTATTTTTTTTTTGCTATACCATCTGCATCTCAAAGTCGAACAACCGAAATTTTTTCCTGTATCAGTCACCCCATAATATATTGTAGCCATTGGGTCTCCCATATCACACAGTCAACCTCTTGAAATATACTTTGGGCCTGACAGCGAAATCCTTCCACCTGGTTTAATCTCGATTGAAGAAATCCCACAAGACAAAACACCTTTAACTCCAACCCATTTTGGGGAGGATATTTACCTATATGAGTCTTTTCCTCAATCACCACCCTCTGCTTTTTTTGATCTTGTTCCTATTCAAATTCCCATTGATTCAAAAGGGTATATACATTTGGTCAAGTACCCATGCCTGAACCAACATCTTCAGTTAGACCATCTGTTCCAATTGCATCAACACCTACTCACGCTACCCCATTGATGTTCACAACTTCACCAGAGTCATATTTTCATGGTGGCCCTTTGGTACCATCAGGTTATAAATATTTATTTGGAATTTTCTCTAGTGCATCTTCAAAACCATGGACTTCACCAATTTCATCGTCTGGTATTCTAACTAGTAAACCTATTGTGAGTACTAAACAACTTGTTTCTTTATACACATCATTAGGGAAATATCAAGCTAGTCCTTTTGGGTCTATTCCATCCAGTACCATATCAACTGGAATCCCTACATTTTAAGAACAATATTTTCCGTCTTATTATCCTACTCATGTTGCGGGCCAACCTTTGGTTACCCACTTTGACAGTAATCTGTCATTTTTTAGGTCAAACTAATGTCGAAATGAACGTTTTTCATTGGTAGCCCACTCTGCCTATCCAACCACAAATGATTGTACACTCGTATCAACCGGTTGAACCTGTTGCACCCACATCAGTTCCACTTGTTAATACATCTTTACCCTTGTTACAGAATCAAACTATTGTACAACAACCTTTTCAGGTGGGTCCTTCAACTCAATACCCTTAGATACTGGGCCCTCAGACTCCAACTCCTCTGCTAATTTACAACAAAAAACTGTACCCAGAATCATTTATTCACAAGCTGGATTACCATATTATGGGATGTCGTAGTTACAACCATGTTATACCTATCCCCAACCAAATCCAATTTATTATAATATGGTTTATAAAATTGGTGGACAGACCCCTTGGTAGCCTCAGGCGCAAATGCCTCAACGTTCATTTGAACAAGTATCGTACCCAGGTTTTGGTCAACGGAATCCTCAAGCGTTTGCTTATCAAAGAAACCCCTATCTGGGTTACCAGCAGCAGATTCCTTATGTTGGTGCTCAAAGGCCTATTTCCAAAGAAATTCCATCATACCCTCGCTAGGCTCAACCTGACCTTAATCGACAGTTGCCCTTTGTTGCAACTTTAGTGTTACCATATTTAAATCGACTCACAAATGATCCAATAAACTATGCTCCTTGGTGGTTGGTGATAACCCATAAATTACCCTTGAATATTGCTAAGTTCAATGGAAACCCTAGGGAATAACTGTCGACTCATGTTATGACTTATCATTTGTGGTTTTCATCAAACTCCCTGAATAATGACTTTGTTCGGCTACATCTTTTCCTGTGTGCACTCACTAGTCCAGCTGAAAAATGGTACATTGAGTTTCCTAGAGGTTCTTTGGATAATTTCACTACCATAGCTACTCTCTTTTTGAATCACTTCTAGTTACCCATAAGATATGAAAATAGAACTTAAATCTTGACTAATTTTAAACAGAGTAATGCTACTCACATTTCTGATCATATTCATGAGTGGCGTCATCGTCATAGAATGGTTAAGACATTTGTTCCTAATTTTCTCCTTGTTGAGTGGTTTATTAAGTCCCTGTTACCATATATAACTGAGGATAGTTCTAAGGGTGGCATCGCCACCGAAGAGCAGGTTATTTCTCATGCCCAATATTTAGACTTGATTTATACTCAGTCTGGCACTCTCTATGAGAAAATTCCTAATGCACCACAATCTAATTTTACTATTCCTCCTTAATTAAAGGAATCTCATGCTGTAGAGATTTTGATTGATACTAAAAGCACACATCATACTACTGCATCTGATCCTGCACCTTCTTCTGAAATTAATGCCATGTAATTTGACAAAGGAAAAAGTGACAAACAAACCGGAAGTAAGGAAAAAGGGAAATCTAAGAAAAAGAAAAATTCTAACCCTCATGAAAGATCATCTGATCAATCATCCAAAAATAGGAAACCTCATTATCCATGCATAATCTGTAATGAGGAACACTTTTTTTGGGATTTTCCTCATAGTGCCAAAGTCTAAAATATGGTTAAGACTTCACATGCGTCAGCTGTGTTGACAGATTCGTTTCCGAATTTGGACACAAATTTGGTTGCTACGGATCTAGCTTCTAGTTCCCAAGTGCTTATGCTATCTGTCAAAAAACCTTCAACAGATGTTTTGGTGTCAACACGTAATAAATATTATGGTATTCAGGCCACTGATCAACCTATTTCCTCGACCACGAATCTATTTACAGAATCAATACCACCTACTACTATTCCTGAATTAACAATTAAGCCACTAAAGGGAATCAATCATAAATCAACATAAAATCCTTGAGCAAGAGCTATCAAAGTTATAATATATTTGAAGATTTGTCTCAATCCCCTTCAGCTATGTCAGCTCTTGAGGTATTACAAAATTGTCCCTCACATAAACAGGCTTTATTATCGGCTATTGGTGGAATTGATCCAACTGATTCTAATCTCATAGTCTTTAATCATACGGGCTATGTGCCACAATTACCAGGAGAATTGGCATTCTCCATACAAGTAAATGTTCTCAATCACCTTGTTCATTGTACTATTATTGATGAGGGATCATCTACGTGCATTATGTCTCTAAATTTTTGGAAGTCACTTGGCTCGCCATGCCTATCTCATTCATCAATGACATTGAAGGCTTTCAACAGATGTACATATAAACCTTGTAGTATAATCAATAACCTGCATGTAGAAATAGGGGGGAAAACAGTGAATTTTTATGTCGAGGTTGTTGACGAACTCCTTGAATACAATATTCTACTTGGAAGGCCATGGATATATGCTATTACTGCAATTGTTTCTACATATTTTAGAATGATCGCCTTCCCATATAAAGGTACCATCATAGTCATTAATCAACTATCCTTCTTTTCCTCCACTTCACAGGTAACTGGAAGTGTTTAGTTCATTCATGCATCCGAAAATTCACTTCAGAACATTGGTGTAGGACTCTTAAAGGATTCCACTCTAATGGGAACCTTTGCATTATCACCGCCTAGGACGTCAGCATAAATTACAAGCATAGAGACCTGATACATGATATCTTCCACTCCATATGGCTTAAGGAAGAGTACGGGTGATTCTAAAATTGTTACGTTGGATGAGTTTCTGCCACCCAGCTCTATTGATATGGCATATAAATCAATCTATCTAGCTTGGGAGGTGACTCTGAAATCATCGTCACCGGTTATTTGGGTTGATCGTTCCTTAGAATTCGGTAATCCATCTGATCCTTTTTCCTCAAATTTCTTGAAAGATGAGAATATTTTGGAAACCATGATGTTAGAATGAGAACCATGGGAAGATTATCATCATCGTCCCCATCTTCCTGATTATGAAGAAAATAATCTTAGTGAACTATATCACCCATCAATCAAAAATTTATTTTCGAATTCTTTTCCTATTAATGCAATCGATTTCGAGTGAAATTTGTAAAATATTGAAGAAACCATTTCTATTGATATTTCAACCAAACCTGGAATTATATAAAATATTCATGTCGGCGTATCTTGTTCTCCACTAGAACTCAAAACATATTGTTGGCAATATGACACAGAGTGTTGTCCTTGATGGCAACCCACTGAATGAAGATGAAGACATGAGATTGTTGACAGGTGTTTTCCTTGATGGCAAACCACCTGATGAAGTTATTCTTGACTTGATGGACTTGGTAAATAATGTTTGTTAGCAATATGATGCTGAGTGTTGTCCTTGAAAGGAAACCCACTTGATGAAGATAATGGAAACTTACTGGATGAAGTTGTGCTTGATAGAATATGTCTTGATGAACTAAATCTGATGTATCTATAGTGAGTACAGAAGGAAATGAAGAAAGGAATTCAGCATGTGATAGATCTATGATGAAAAGAGTATGTATCTAGGCATACGCGGATTTGTCTAGGGGAAGACGCGTATGCACGCGGAAAAGAACGTTCCAAGTCGCCTATGGGAAAAAGCGCTCATAAAGTGCAAAACCAGGGGTAACCACCATGGTATTGACCCATTGTATTGGGTAATGAATCACCTAATTGACCCCGTCCAGGAATACCATCGGATGTAATGTGGTTTTGGCTCATGGTATTGAAAAAGGGTAAACCTATATAAGGAGAAGAAATTCATTGTGCAACATATAAGTGTGGGTGCAAGAGGTCTGAGCTTGAACGAATACTTCTCTCTGAAGTAGATCTGAATGGAAAGGGTTACCGTTGAATGATAAATCTGAATGTATGATGCACCAATGATGAAGAAGGGGATCTAGATCTGAAATGTACTTGTATTTGCTAGATCTGTTTATGAAGTGGTTAGATCTGTGATGAGGCGAACATATGTCTGAAGTAAAGGGTTGAATCTGAACTGAATGTCTGATCTGAAGAAGTATGCAGCTCTGTAATGGTTGAAGATATATACGCTACTTTGACGAAGAGGAATCACGTATATACGCAGCTTCGCTGAAGAGAAAGCACGTATGCGCAATGAAATTGGCTTTGTAATTTGTACAGAAGTATATGCTGGTTTATGTGAACGAAAGCGCGTATATACGCGACATCAGTGAAAGGAAAGCGCGTATGCAAACTAGGGTTTGCTGTCAGTTCCAAAAGAAATGTCCGATCCGTTCTGGCCGTTTCATCGACAACTTTCGATGAGTTATATGTATCCGTTTCTGCGAAGCCCATCGTGCTTACACATGGAGTGGGGTCCAGTCTGAAAATATGATGAAACGTGGCCTGCAAGTGTTGTTCTATTGAAGTTGTTGGATCCAGTGTGAAAATTGATGAAACGTGGTCCAAGGTGGTGCTGAGGGTTGTAGCCTTCAGTCAGGGGGTTGTAGCTCCCTTCCAGGAGAGGCTGGTAAACGAGTTAGGGGGTCGTAGCTCCCTTCCAGGAGAGGCTGGTAAACGAGTCAGGGGGTTGGAGCTCCCTTCCAGGAGAGGCTGGTAAACGAGCGCAGGTGGGTGCCTGCGTGCTGGTCAAGTCTGCGCCAGCACATATGTTGTAAGATGCTTTCTCTATAATAAAATATTGAAGGCTGAGCAACTGCAGCGGTGGTTTTCTCCCGACTTGGGTTTCCACCTAAAAATCCTGGTGTTCATGTGTGATGCTTTGTGTGATGGTTTATTCTGTTCTTACTGCACATGTTTACTGTTTATAGAAACATCTAATGAATGAATGATGGAATGATATAAGTGAAGAACTAATGGCATAATTAGATCTCTGTGTATACGCGAGTTTTATGAAGGATATCCGCGTGTATACGCTAGTTGGCTTCAGCAAAGTAGTGTATGGGTTTTAGAGCATGAAAAAGTGAAAATTTTTGAGTATGCAGTAAATACTGATTCACCCCCCCCCCTCTCAGTATTTTTCCCAACAATTGGTATCAGAGCAGGTTCTTCTGCAGAAGCTTGATCGCTTGAAGGAGATCCGTCGCAATGGGAAGTCAAGAAGGAGTGATGTCTATAAAGCCACCTCTATTCAATGGAAGCAATTTGATATTCTGGAAGGTACGAACAAAAGCATATCTGCAAAGTCTTGGTGCAGATGTATGGGCAATCGTGGAAGAAGGTTATCAATACCCGGCAAGTATTCCTACTGATGCAGCTGAAAGAAAGAAGTATGAAATCAATGCCAAAGCAGTGAATGTCTTATTAGGAAGCATGTCTGAATCAGAATTTGCTAAAGTGATGCAACTACATTCAGCAAAAGAAATATGGGACAAAATCATTCTAAGCTATGAAGGAGACACAAAAGTAAAAAGTGCAAAACTCCAAACTCTTAGAATTGAATATGAAAATTTGAAGATGCATAGTGATGAAAGTGTTGCCAGTTTCTTTCTTCGTCTAGATGATATTGTAAATCGGATGAGAAATTTGGGTGAAACCATAACCGATACTACTCTGGTGGAAAAGGTCTTAAGATCCTTGATTTCAAAATTTGACTCTAAAGTTTCAGCTATTGAAGAAAGGCAAGATCTGCAAACTCTTACTATTGTTCAATTACATGGTATTCTGACTGCTTTTGAAATGAGACAAGGAGGTCCTTCCCAAATCAAAGAAGTTGCTTTTAAGGTATCTGCAAAAGGAAAAGAAAATGAAGTTGTCAAAGAACCTAGCTATATATCCGAAGAAGAAGAAGCGAATTTCGTGAGAAAACTCCAACTAGGTACTGGAAGATTCAAAGGTAAGCTTCCCTTCAAATGTTTTGAGTGTGGAAAAGTTGGTCACTATGCTGCTAAATGTCCTTATAAAGAAAAACATGGTAAAGGGAAACAATTTGAAAAGAGGAAGATTTTTTATGCAAATGAAGATGATGATGAAGTATCCAGTGAAGATGATTCTGACCATGATCTAAAAGTGCTCATGGCAAAGAAGCAAAATAAGAAGGCTACTCAAAGCAAGCAGATACCTCAGAAATCATGTATAGCAGAAATTGAAGGAGATGAAACAGGTATTAATCGTTGTTCTTGTATTTTACTCAACTGTATATGAAAAGATTATGATAGTGAAAGTAAAGATTCTGACCAAGCTCTACAAGTGCTCATGGCAAAGAGGAAAAAGAAGAAGGCTACTCTAAGCAAGGAGATGTCTCAGAAAACCTGTATAGCAAAAATTGAAGAAGATGAATCTGATAATGATTTGGGTCCTTGTAATCTTCTTTGTGCAAGCAATGGTGTAGAAAGTGAAAGTAAAGTTGTGGATCTAGAACAAGCTATCAAGATCAAAGTTGAAGAACAACAAAAGGAAATTTATAAGAAAGATTCTATCTACAAAGAGATGATCTCTCAAATGAAAGATCAAATAGAGATGCTGAATGGACAGGTGGACAAGTATCAAAGGTTTCATACTTATGCATCCAATCGAATTAAAGAACTAGAAGTAGAAATCAACGATCTAAATACAAATCTCGAAAAATCAAGCAAGAAGAATGAAGGACTTGAAGCTGCAATCATTTCCCTGCAAGCAGATCTTGAAGCATCAAGTAAGAAGAATGAGGAACCTCTACAAACATTTGAAAAGGAAGGCCTTGAAGCAGAAATCATCTCTCTCAAAGAAGATCTGGAAAAATCAAATAAGAAGAATGAAGAGCTGCAACAAACATGTGAAGAAAACGAAAATTGGTTGAAAGAAGAGATTCTAAATCTGAAGGATCAAGTAGAAGATGGAAGAAGGAAAGAAGAAAGCTTGACAAAGCAATGTCAAGCCTTGGAGGTTGAGGTAAACATTCTCAAAGGTAAATTAGAAGAAAAGGTTATAATTTTGAGGTTTCAAGATAGTACTAACATTTTGGACAATATTCTGAGTAATCAAAGGTCTCCCGCTATCAAACTTGGTCTTGGTTTCCATGAAACTGTTAAAGGAGAATCTAGCTCACAAGGAAGTGCAAAAACCTCAGAGGATGTCAATGCAAAACCTGAAGCATTGAAAGAGACAAAAGGTCAACCATCAATGATGAAATCTCAAAGGAAATTAGTCAATAATGTTGAATGCTTTAAATGTCATAATTATGGGCATGTTGCAGCAAATTGCAGGAGCAGATCATTTCAGCCACAAACTAACAGATCCTACATAGAAAGGTACTCTGGTTTCTTCAAGGGATATTGTTTTTCGTGTAACAAGTATGGACATAAAGCAGCTGATTGTAAGAGGAGGAAGATTAGAAATACTCATTATGATTCTTATGCTTATTTCTCTGGACACATGAGATGTTATTCTTGTAACAAGTATGGACATGTAGAAAAGGAATGAAGGTTGAATAGATATGAGAAATTGGATAACTTCTAGCACACAAATATAAAGTTCAAACAAATCTGGAAAAAGATGGAAGACCGATCATAAACGTAGGGAATTCTGACCCTACTGCAGTCATCCGCTTCTGAAGCTTACTTCTCTGATTGACTGCAGGAATGATGTGGGATACATTATGAGATTTAGTAATGTATCGTCACAGGGGGAGCAATGTACGATGTCTCTCATGATTGATTTGATTATTCTGGTTATATGTATTTCTGACAAAGCATCTGATATGAAGAAGACAGGTACAGGAAGTACAAGTTCAGGGGGAGATGAAGGAATGTGAAAAATTTCTATGCTTCACTTTCCATACGCGGGTTATATTAACAAAAGTCGCGTATACACGCGAGTTTCATCAGACACAGTCGCGTATGCATTGATGATAAGAGAATTTATATGCTAGCTGAAGATCTGGAGTAGAGGTTCAGGGGGAGCATCAGTCTGATTGTTAATAACTGTATTATTGACTCTGTATTAGCTTAGTTTCTCAGTTCTAAATAATGATGATATGATACATGGTTTCTTATGTTGAAGATTATGGATGAGTCCTGTTTGCTTGTTGATGAAGAGTTTTTGTTGCTGAGATGAAAGTCTTATAATTCGGAGATAAGGATAGTTCATGCAGAGATTGTTGCTGATAACTTGCTGATGAACATATGTTGTTGCACAAGTTAAGAAGGAGCACTGGTTCAGGGGGAGCAGTAGGTTGAATACTAATGATTGCATTGATGGCAATATGACTGCTTATTCTTTGGTTTTTGTGATACTCATGCTCAAATGATGATGACTTGGTACATGGTTTATTATGATGAGATTTTGAGCCCTGGTTGCTGATAAGTATCTTTTGTGCTCACACATGGATGAGTTGGAGAATAGATCATGCAGGGTTTTGTTACTATGGATTGTATTGATGCTGCAAAGAATCTGAAGGCTTGGTTACTAATGGGCTTATGCTACAACCGGTGGATGACGCTTGAAGACACAACTACACTGTTCTATCTATCTGTAGTCCAGGGAAGAAATCAAATATCCCAGAAAGAAGCTGAACATTGTATTTTTCTCACAAGAGGATCAGATCTGGTTAAAATATAGAAGATGGTATTCGATACGCGGGTTTCCTGAAACACAGTCGCGTATATACGCGAGTTCTTGCACAGAAAACCGCGTATGTCTGATTGCTGACAATTTTCTGTTTGGAGTCAGTTCTCTTCAGCACAGCTACAGTGCTGTTTGATATCTCTGGTATCTCTGGTGGTGTTCCAGTTCTTATAATATTGTTTCAATCTCTGATGGTTTAAAGATGCTTTGATGATTGGTTGAAAGTGTTCAGGATGCACAAACTAAGGGGGAGACTTAGTCATATGGAAAGGTTTCTTGGATGCACAGATTCAGGGGGAGCATTAGCGTTGCTGGGTATAATGCATTGTTGGCATTATGATGGTTCTGAAATATGTTCTCTTTCTTGAGGACTTTCTGGTATTGGTTATGAAAAGTCATATTTGTATTTTGATGAAAAGGTCTTGTTGAGACCCATGATGTCAAATTGTAAATTTTCAGTCATATAAGGACTTGTCAAAATTTGTAAACCCACTTGGTTGGGTAGCTGAGTCAAATTTTGTAAACCCACTTGGTTGGGTAGCTAAGTTGACATGTGTAAACCCACTTGGTTGGGTACTTGAGTCTTATATGTAAATCCACTTGGATGGATCTTTGATGTAGGTATGAGTCATTGGTGATAGGAAATTCATAGAGTCATGTACTTCATTGGAAAATGTGTTTGAAGATTCAGCAGGAACTCAGGGGGAGCTTGGTCACTTCAGTATATATCAGATCTGCAAATCGCTTCTTCCACATGCGGAGAAAAGGGGGAGATTATGTTGGTTTTGATCCACCCTTTGCCCTTGATGTCAAAGGGGGAGAGTGACATGGTGTTTGAATGAAGAGAAAGAATGGTGTCAAAAATGGGGAGAGTGACATGGTGTCTTTGTACTCTTAATGTACCTATCTGTTGTGGCGACAAAACACCATCGTGGTTGCCATCAAGTCCAAAGGGGGAGATTGTTGGCAATATGACGCAGAGTGTTGTCCTTGATGGCAACCCACTGAATGAAGATGAAGACATGAGATTGTTGACAGGTGTTGTCCTTGATGGAAAACCACCTGATGAAGTTATTCTTGACTTAATGGACTTGGTAAATAATGTTTGTTAGCAATATGATGCTGAGTGTTGTCCTTGAAAGGCAACCTGTTAGGGTCCCGTGATTTGGCCGATTGGCTAGCCAAATGACGATGTAACATCAAATCAAGCTTTGGAGCCCAAGGACCTAGCCTTCCTGGACTCAGAGAGGGCTCTCTCTATAAGTGTAAAAGATGTCGGTGTGTTTACTTGCGATGTTCTGATATTAGGCTAGTTATGAAGTGTGTTTTTGGTTTTTTTTTAGTTTTTAAGTTTGTGAGGGATGAAACTGATCAAATACATAAACTGGATGACAAGATGTAGATAAATTGGGCTATGGGGTCAAACAGATCAAGGAAGCTATGAAGTGATGATGTAAAGCTGCTGTAGGGCCGATTTGATTCATAGTAGAAGGGATCTCTGGGCAAAATGGATTAAATGGACAATAAGTTGGTGAAAGACAAGGGATTTCAAGTGCAAACTAGTTAATAGCAGACATAAACATGTAATAGCAAGCCATTAATCATGCTAGGAATAACTATAAGCTAATCAATACATAGGAAATCAAACATTCCATCCATACATAGAGGTATAAGACCCTCTAACTTCGGGAAAAGGCTATCAGACTTTGGGGAAAACACATGAGACAAACTAACAACTCATAAACTATGCCGGAACGCCTAAACATAATCTCTAAGTCATTGGGCACTTGGAAAAATAAGTTTTCATAGTTTTAGGCAAAGGGCTAGATCGGGACTAGGCCTCCTTGGTTCAACTAAATGATCAACAAATCAGTCAAAGAGAAAGTTTTATGGACAGAACTATGGGCAGCTTATAGGTAGGTAGGGCAAACCATACATCCTACTTAACATACGTAGAACTGATGAATAAAACTTAGCAACAATACCTTAGGTTACTAAAGAGCAGCTAAGAATTCTTTAGCATAACTAAGGGAGAAGAAAACATCAAGCTATAAAGATTCAGGGATTTTGAGGTGCCTCCATGGGCATGTCTCAAAATCAATCTTTACTGATCTATAGCAGCAAGAAAAATGAATTATGAGTGAAAACTAGAATACAAAACACATTAAGAAGCACTATACCATTCTACCATGTCAAGGAATCCATCAACAAGCCTTCAACATTCCTCAAAAGCATCCAAGAGGCAGTCCAAAAATCATAACTCAAGTGTATTATTCAAAGCTCATATGACCAATGCATTAATTCTTCTCTCAAGTTTAGCCTCTGATTTACAATGAGAACCATGGAATAAATAGGCTTGAAGGAGGAAAACCTCATGGAGCAACTAGCTATCCCATTGGCTAAGTCAAAATATCTAAACTTGTCCTTGAGGCTTTGCAAAGCCCAAGACACAAAATATCCCATAAAATATCTAAAAAACTGCTAAAAACAGAAATTATATTGACTTTACATGATTTTCCCATGATAAAAATAGCTTAACGCACATTTGGGAAAAGCAGATTTTTGGAGTTCAAAAATTACAAAAATACTTCATATTTATGCCTGAAAAAGGTCCCCTGACTTGTTGAAGGCAAATGGCAGCCTTCCCGGTGGCGAAATGAGGCTCATGATGGCTCTTTGGAAATCTCTATGTGTCTGCTTTCCAACGCAAGTGGAATCACCTCAATCTGATCTCTGAAAGTCCCTCAAAACTGTACCTGTGTGCAAAAACCCAGAAAATAGCAGGCTGCTGATATGGCGGGCAGAATGTGCAAAATGAGGCTGTTTTTCGCCAATTTGGAGGGGCGAATGATCTTAAAATGCCCTGAAAATCGCCGGAGAGCTGCTCATGAAATTATGGAATCCATTGGTGTCACCCTCCTCCCTTGACGACTCATCAAACTGAAATGGCGCATTTATGAGTTTTTGGCGAAAACCCCAAAAATGCCAAAAAACAAAAAGTTTTCGAAACAGGCCCAAAATTGGCATGCATGACCTTCAAAGGTCCATAGAGACATGCTCCGAAGCTGAAGCCAAAATATCGAGGGCTGATGTGCTTTTTGCTTCTTTCCGTGCTAGGCGCCTCTCCTTCAACTTCTTCAATTTTTCTTGTGCTACCTTCAATTTTCGCCTGGCAAACTGATTTAGCTTCTGAAAGTGAAGAGTCCTTTTTCTCTGTAGCTCAAGATCCCTGTTTTCCTTCTCAAGCTTTGTTTCCAAATGCTAGTTAGCCCTCTCAAGCCATGCTTCCTTGTTTTCCTCAATTTCCTGCTCAAAGAGGGCAGTGAGAGGAAAGGCTTCGAATTGAGCTTGTTCTTCTGCTCTCTGTTTCTCCAAGGCTCTTCTAAGCCCGATGGTCCTAGGCCTCTTTCGCCTAGGCTGGTCCTCTTCCTCTTCATCATCAAATTCGCCAATGAGCTCTTCAATTCTTACTTGCGCCTTTTCTGCCTCCTTTTTGTACTTGATTGCCCTTGCCTCATGAATGGCTGCATGATACTTCATTTGTTTGTTTTCAACCTCCAAGAAGTGGTTGAAATTCCTCGCCCTTTGAAGATCTTCTTGTAACACTTCAATTTGCTCTTCTTTGTGAATGAGGAGGTTTTCAAGGATGCGGGCCTCATTGTCACTATCATCACTTTGGATAGGGATAATAGCTAATTCACCTCCATGCTTTGCACTTTCTCCAATTTTACTTTTGCCTTTGAATGCCAATCTAGCGCTTTTTCTCCTTGGCAAGCTAGAAGTTGTCTTTTTGGGCAATTTCCTCTTTTTAGGAATAGTTTTGATCACTGTTAAGGAGGCAGGTTCAGCTTGTTGTCCTTCCTCAACATCCTATCTAGCTTGTGGCTCAAAAGGTGCTTCAATTGTTTGCCCAACTCATCGCTCTTCTTCACCTTCGTCCGTCGGTTCCTCATCCTCCTTTTCTCCCTGTGGCTCATTGTCCTCTCCTTCTCCCTGTTTACTTGGCTGCCCAGTGGTCATCTTGAGTTTTTTAGGGGTAGGCCTACTAGATAAAGGCACTGGGCGATGGACAGGCTGAGTAGGAGACACATGAACAGGAGGGACAGTGGCGAAATCGGCATGGCTAATGAATGAATCCCATGAAACCCCTTTCTTCTCCAGCTGGTGTAAGAAGATGATTTTGATCAAGGAATGGTGAAAGAGAGAAGGGATTTTTTGAGGTGGAGCTTTCTTTTGGACAGTAGCTGCCATTTTCTCTATGCTTTTGGAAAAAAAGTATGGAAGGTTTAATTGCCTGCTTCTAGTAAAATGCATCAACAAGCGAACATGATAGGCAAAAATTTGGCTAAACCTCCCTTCACAAGTGAAATATCTCATTATGGCCTTCATTAGTGGAGCATAACTGTCAAGAAGATAGGAGAAAGGGAAAATAGCAGTGATGGTTTCTCTATGTTCCGGCTTGATGAAAGGTTTATAATCCTCTAGATCAAGATGCGCTTGCTTAAACCACTTTTCACCATGATACGGGATCTTGGTAGCCTTGGATACATACCTTGGGGAGATTTTGAAGTCAAGACCTGCTAGCTGGAAGTGTTTGTCCTTGAATCTCAAAGCGCACAAATGTGTAAGTGGCGAGAAACTCTTGACTTCTTCTATCCTCTGACAGAAATCAAGACAGCCTACTTCATGGAAATTGAAAAGCATTGATGGGTGAGCATTGATTTCTTCTATGGAGATAGGCTCATATCTCTTATGTTGTCCGCCTTTGTGATCTCGTTTTGGAGGCATTCTGACTTTGAAACAAGCTTTGGAAGAGGCAAACTGCCTTCACTATATGAAAAATGCTCTGCTGGATTGAAACTGGCCACTACACTGTTTGGATAGTTTAGACAATGTGGTTTTGAATAAAATGTAATAATGCTTCCTTGAATAAGCCACCTCTACACTTCTTAAAAACAGTCCTTCAGCTCTGGATACACTTCAGCTATGTAACCTTTTTAACAATGGTACCATGTGTAAAAGATGGGGTAACTGCTTTGTAGATTCCCTGTGCACAGTTTTGAACAATCACCCTCTTGTGACTTTGTTAGAGGCCAACCTACACTGTTATTTGTGTTTTCAAAACAAAACTCGAATATAATAACCCTGCTCTTCAGGTCATTCACCTTGAAAAATACCTCTCTCAACAGATTTCTGTAGAGACCATACAGTGGAAAGAAAGGAGACCTTTTGGTTGGGTGAAAAATTAGCCCACAGTGTTAAGGAAAACACCTTTCACTTGTGGATTTTGAGAAGTCAATCACCACCTTTGTACCTCTGCCTTTGATGTCAAAATCCAACATCAACAACCTCTGTCCTTCACTATGCTGTTTACTTTTGAAAATCTCTGTCAACAAGTCTTCAACATGATACAATATGGTTTCTAGGAAAGGCAGACTCAAGTTAGATTGTAAAATTAGTGCACAGTGCTTTGTGAAGGACACCTTTTCTTGTGAAGTTAAAAGATCAACCAACACCTCTATACCTCTGCCTCTAATGTTTAAAGTTTCAACCATCAACAACTTTGCCCTTTAGAAAGTGGCTCTGTTTACCTTCAGAAAAACCCTGTTAACAAATCTTCAACATGATACAATATGGTTTCGGTAAAGGCAGACCCAAGTTAGATGTATAACCAATGCACAGTGGTTTTTAGGAAACATACTCTCTGCTTGTGAGTTTAAGAGATCAATATGATACCTGTACCTCTGTCTTAATCTTAACTTCAAACACTAACAACTCTGCTCTTTAGAAAATGGCTCTGCACCTTTGGAAAAACTCTGTTCAACAATCTTCGGAATGATACAATGTAGTGCAATGAAAAATCAGACTTAGTTTAGGTGAAAATCAACGCAGACAGTGGTTTAGACAATACACCCTTTGCTTGTGAGTTTGAGAGATACACCAACACCTCTGTTTTTGACAACTTTGATATCAACCAACACCCAGCTCGAAAGAGGCTTTCAAACTTTCAGCAATTCTGTCCTGTGCAAGTGTGCCTTCTTTGCACTGTTTGCATATCAAGCAAAACACCACATATATGCTAAGAATGCCAATACATTGGTTTGGGGTGATAATGACAGAGTTTTATAGAAGATGTCAAGCTTTTTGACAGAGATTATATGAGTTTTCTTTTTCAAACAACAAGAATGTCGAGACCCCCTCACTGAGTGCACTTAGCTGTTTTGACAATGTGGCAATGTGTGGAGGACTGTGAGGACAGTTTCTTTTTTCCAAAATGGTCAAAACCCTTTCACTAATGCACAGCTTCAAACCACGGCACACAGAGTTTAAATTGGGTTTTTTGATATTTTCGAGGCAAGGGGCGAAGTACCTTTTGAATTTTTTAGAAGAAATACCTTGGAGGGAGCTTGAAATGCACCGGAACCCTCCAACACTGGCGCGGCAACCTTTGGAGAAAAACCCGTCGCGCAAAAGAAACTTGTCGGGTCGGCCTGTCGTGTGGTCGGGCGGCCTCCTACAGGCACGTCGCGCCCACCTACAGGCACGTCGCACCGACGAAGGAAGCATTTGTAAATTGCTGCCCAGGCACGTCGCGCCCAAATCCAGGCACGTCGCGCGGCCTTAACCGGTGCAGAAAACTTCAATTTGCTTGAAAAACGTTGTGATACTTGGGAGCTGCGGAAGTTGGCTTTGAATTTCGACAATGACCTTCGTACTCACCTATTTCATTCTTTTGACACTCCTTCAACGGCTACTTTCATTGTTTATTTAAAATACAAAAATAAAGACCCCATGGCTATCTTTGAACACAGTGAAGTTTTTCGTTCAAACAGTGGCATTTCTTTTCTTTGAGAGTTAAAGTCTTTATTTGCGCTCTTAGTTTCTTTATCACTGCAAATATTTAAACTTTGCCGGTCCTATTTGGACTTGATGATATCTCTGCCCTTCTTAAATGATACAAAACTGTGTTTGCATGAAGCTGTTTTTTAAACAGTGATAGTTCATCAAATTTGCTTTGCCTATTCATGAAGTTACATACCTGTTCTCATAAGAGAGACATTTCAAAACCTCGACTCTGTCCCCCGTTTTGACACTTTAGGTGACAATGTTAACAAAAGAAAAGTCATTCAAGATCTGTCAAAGGCATTTGAAAGCTGTTTTATCACTTAACAGGAGATCGCCGGTGCCCTTGCAATTAGTTTAACAATCTCGGTTCTTAGGTGATTTACAGTTTTCCTTCTGGACTGTAAGTGCCTTCTACTAGCTGTTTCTTTTTATAACATAATTCTTTGCTTTACAACTCACTATGCCACATCCCTGCCACTGTTTATTTAATACTGTATCTTTGTGCTAAGTCTGCCCTTTGGAATGATGACAACTGTGTTTGTTTTTAAAACATATAAACAGTGGTGACTCATCACAACCAACTTCTTCTGCCTATTCATAAGATTGAATACCACTTGCCTCCTCCATCTGAAAAGACAAGCTTGTGCAATATGAAAACAGGACTCTTTGATACATAGTCATTATTTTTCTCTGATCATTGTGTTAACCTCTTTTTGCCAAAAGAACCATTTCATAACTGAACTATGTTCACTGTTTTCCTCTCTTGGCGATTTTTAGCAAGGAAGGGCTATTCATAATGCACCAAAACATTTGAAAGTTGTAAACACCATTTCTTGAAAGGCGCTTCTTTGGACCTTTGGTATATGATATTGTTTTGTTGCTTGACCTTTTCCTCAAGGAGACAGTCTTCTTTTTGGTATCAGTGGCACACATATATTCAATATTGTCTCTTTCCTACTGTAGGTATAGCCTGACAGATAGTTCTTTGAAATAGGAGTACCAATACCTTTACATTATCAGCACTATCATTCATATGTGTAATGACCTTGATTCAGTCTTTGGTATCCTTCCACTGCTTTCTTGTATCAATCAGTTTCAGCAACCTGCAGTAGCTTTGGCCATCTGCTCATATATGGAGGAGGCTTTTCATCAGGTAAGGTATTTGAAGGTTTTTTAACAATTCTGTTCTATTTGATCTTGTGGATAGACAGGGTACTTATGCTTTGGAATGTTTACTGATGACAGGCATTCTAAAGTTTCAACAATTTACCTGACTTGAAAGTTTCAGATGATCTCTTTTATCAAATCAGACTCTCCTTTCTTTTGAGCCAGCATATTTCAAGCTTCATTCCTGTTATGATCATCCATTACATTCATGAAACCTGAAGATATTGTTTCATTGTTTTAGTAAAGGCAAACCTGGACTTTTGCAACCTTCTGAGTCAACATTGGCCTGCGCCCTCTGCTTATGGATGAAGGAGGCGCCCTAACCCTCTGCTTGTAAATGAAGGAGGTTCTGGGCCTTGACAATTTACCATTTTGCTGAGACAGTGGCGACCCTTTCTTACTGTGATTTTCATGCTGGAAAGAGCTGTAAGGTCCCGATGAGTGACTTTTGTTTTGCAGCTTCATCTCAGGCTCACAATACATTTAGAAGCAGCTGTTCCTCTAACTGTAGATCAAGCATTTCCTCCCGAGATGAAGTTATATTTCCTGCCTTTGTAGAAACCATAGAACACTGTGGAAAACCTACTAGTCAGTTTGAGATTGGGCTTTGTGCAGTGCTGAGACCTAGGGAATATGAGTGGTGCGACTTAAGGCTGTTTGTCAATTTCATTTGCAAAGTAAGGGATCAGTCATGGTAGGTCTGCTGCAGATGGAGGCTTTTTGGCTTTTTGATGATTGCCAAAGGTGAAATGTCCTAAAACGCCACTTCCTAACATAGGGGAGACTATTTAAACAGATGTGGATTTGCCTTTTAAGGTTGATGGGCAGGTCAATAAGGCTGAAGCTAGATAGGATTGTGATATGAGGTTTTTGATGTTGCCAGGGGTGGACTGAATAGGTAGAAAGGCGAAAAAAGTTTTGGGAGGGTTTTCTGGATGACATATTGACATAAGGAAATCAGTTTCTAGAAAACTCAGCTGAAGATATAGTCATCACTAACATGTAAAAAATACTGATGGCTAACACAACCCACTTGATGAAGATAATGGAAACTTACTGGATGAAGTTGTGCTTGATAGAATATGTCTTGATGAACTAAATCTGATGTATCTACAGTGATTACAGAAGGCAATGAAGAAAGGAATTCAGCATTTGATAGATCTATGATGAAAAGAGTATGTCTCTAGGCATACGCGGATTTGTCTAGAGGAATTCGCGTATGCACGCGGAAAAGAACGTTCCAAGTCGCGTATGGGAAAAAGCGCTCATAAAGTGCAAAACCAGGGGTAACCACCATGGTATTGACCCATTGTATTGGGTAATGATTCGCCTAATTGACCCCGTCCAGGAATACCATCGGATGTAATGTGGTTTTGGCTCATGGTATTGAAAAAGGGTAAACCTATATAAGGAGAAGAAATTCATTGTGCAACATATAAGTGTGGGTGCAAGAGGTCTGAGCTTGAATGAATACTTCTCTCTGAAGTAGATCTGAATGGAAAGGGTTACCGTTGAATGATAGATCCGAATGTATGATGCACCAATGATGAAGAAGGGGATCTAGATCTGAAATGTACTTGTATTTTCTAGATCTGTTTATGAAGTGGTTAGATCTGTGATGAGGCGAACATCTGTCTGAAGTAAAGGGTTGAATCTGAACTGAATGTCTGATCTGAAGAAGTATGCAGCTCTGTAATGGTTGAAGATATATACGCTACTTTGACGAAGAGGAAGCGCATATATACGCGGCTTCGCTGAAGAGAAAGCGCGTATGCGCAATGAAATTGGCTTTGTAATTTGTACAGAAGTATACGCTGGTTTATGTGAACGAAAGCGCGTATATACGTGACATCAGTGAAAGGAAAGCGCGTATGCAAACTAGGGTTTGCTAAAGTTTGTGGTAAGAAATGTCTGATCTGTTCTGCTGGTTTACTGATATCTGTCAGTGAGTTATATGTATCTGTTTCATGGTTGACTGTGCTTAAAAGTATGGAAAGGGTCCAGTCTGAAAATATGATGAAACGTGGCCTGCAAGTGGCGTCCTAAAGGAAGCTTTGGATCCAGTGTGAAAATTGATGAAACGTGGTCCATAGAGGTGCTGAGGGTTGTAGCCTTCAGTCAGGGGGTTGTAGCTCCCTTCCAGGTGAGGCTGGTAAACGAGAGCAGGGGGGGTCGAGTTCTCTCCAGAGAGGGCCGGTAAATGAGTCGGGTTGGAGCCTTCCAGAGAGGTCGGTAAACGAGCGCAGGTTGGGTGCTCCTGCGTGTCAGAGTCTGCACTAGCACATATGTTGTAAGATGTTTTCTTTCTATAATAAAATATTGAAGGCCGAGCAACCGTAGTGGTGGTTTTCTCCCGACTTGGGTTTCCACCTAAAAATCATGGTGTTCATGTGTGATGCTTATGTGTGATGGTTTATTCTGTTCTTACTGCACATATTTACTGTTTATAGAACATCTAATGAGTGAATGATGGAATGATATAACTGAAGAGCTAATGACATATTTAGATCTCTGTGTATACGCGAGTTTTATAAAGGATATCCGTGTGTATACGCTAGTTGGCTTCAGCAAAGTAGCGTATGGGTTTTAGAGCATGAAAAAGTAAAAAGTTTCAGTTTGCCCTAAATATTGATTCACCCCCCCCCCCCCTCTCAGTATTTTTCCCAACACATATCGCTCTCTCTTTCATGAATTCTGTGATTTATTTGCTTGGTCTTACTAGGAAATGTCAGGCATAGATACTAGTATCATTGAACACACTATTAATGTGTATCTTGATGTCAAGTTGGTGTGTCAACACCTTCGTCCTGTTCATCCAAAGAAGACCACTTCCATTAAAGTAGAAGTTGAGATACTTTTACATGCTAGTTTCATTTACCCTGTTCTGCTAACTGAGTGGGTTTCCAACATCATACCTGTCATGAAAAAACAAGGAACCATTAGAGTGTGCGTCTATTTTCAGGATGTCAATCTTGCTTGTCCAAAAGAAAACTATCCTAATCCCTTTTTCGACCAGATTATTGACGATTTTTCTAGATGCAAAACCTTTTCGTTCATGGATGGATTTTCTGGCTACAATTAAATCAATATCTGCCCAAAGTGTCAATATAAGACAATATTCATCTATCCCTGGGGCACATTCGCTTATAGGAAACTACCATTTGTTTTAAATAATGTTGGGGAAACTTTTCAGAGAGAAATGGATTATACTTTCAATGACATAAAGCATATTTTTCGACCCTATCTATATGATTTACCGTGCATTCATGAAATCATACTAGTCACCTGATGCATTTGAGAGCCATCTTCTTACGCTGCAGACGATGATATATTTCTTATATATCATCGCAGCTGATACGACCATTGTTATGATATTGGTCCAAATAGAAAATGGGATAGAACGTCTGATCTATTATTTGAGTCATAATCTCAATGATACAAAAGTGAAGTATTCATACATAGAAAATATTTCCTTGGCAGATGTTGAAGCTGTCCAAATATTTTGCCACTATATCTTGTTCCAAAATACCATTGTCATTTCAGATTGCAGCCCCATGTCTTATATCTTATCACGTCAATTGCTAGGGGGTGTTATCGCCCAAAATTTTTGAAAACATCATTGTGTCATGCATGTTTTCAGTCATGGTAAAAATTAGGTTTAGAAGTCAATTTAGGTTTTGATCAAGGGTAGGCTAGATTGTCATAAGTTCAAAGCCCATCCATAAGTTCAAATAGTCTTTTTTAAGGTCCATTCATTGTCGAATATCCAAAATTTCCATTTGTGAGTCATTTCCTAAAGTATCATGTCAAAAATAGTCAACTATCCAAGAAGCCTCGTTTTCGTAGTGCCACTAGTTCAAAAAAGTTGATTTACGCTACGAAAGTGCTGAAAGTTATGAAGCAAAAACTCTATTTTCTGGTTTTGAGAAGTCAAATTCCAAGGAGGTTTTTTAGCAACTGAAAGCGAATTTAGGAAACCTAAAAAAGGTTTTTCTTTCTAACAGACCTAGCTACAAAAACCTCTCTCTGTTTCTTAAAATTCATTAGGAGGTGGGAGAAATTGATAAAATGTGCTACGAAACTACTGTTACAAAACTATCTTGTACATGACTATTTAGAAGTCAACTTCAAGTTTAGTTTCTAGAAAAATGCAAAAGTATTTTTGAATTATGAAATAGGTTTTTCTTAATCGCCTCCAAATATACAATAACCCCTCTCACTTTTCTAACAATTGTTATAAGTTGGTAGATACAAGGCTTTCTTTGAAGCCCTATTTTCAAAAATCAGAGTTTTCCTATTTTACACATGTTTATCAAAAGAAGTTTCTAGACAACAAGAGATGTATTTAAAAAGCCCAAGAGAGGTTTTTATTCAAGACATAATGGCTTAAAAAATACTACTTCAATTTCAAAAACTACATCATGGATTAGGAGATATAGGTTCTGTCTCAAGACCTATTATTCTGGAAAAAAAATAGGAGAAATCTACAAGAAGTTAAGAAGTCATAAAGGCTGGAATGATTTTTTTTTTCACTTGATATGTTTTTAAAATGATGGAATCAAGTTTATTTTGAGTTTTTAGCAAATTTTCATTCTCCACTTTAGAAATTTTTTGACAAAACTGCTAACTCAGCAGCTTCATAGCGCAAACAGTGTAAAGAGAGTTAAAAGTTCTATGAAATTGTTGTAGCAGCTTTTTTCACTCTTTCTCATCAAATTTTGAAGGGAAAAATTTTGAATTATGATCTGAAATTGCTAAGGAAGATGTCCTAGGAGATAATGAAGACAATCCTTGAGGAAATAAATCAAAATTTTGAATAAACAAGGGTTAAAAAGAAACGCTACGAAAGGCGCTACAAAACTGTGTTGTTTTCGTAGCGTAGTCTATTTCAGCTCATTTGAATAGTTTAATGATGGTTTTTTGACACTTGGAGTTTAGGGAGGATTATTTCAGGTGTTATTTTAGTTTCTAACAACAAAGGAACTCGAAATAATGAGTTCATGCTGGTCATAATGTTTTAAGAAGTGCAAGGAACCCTATGCCTAGAAAATAGGAGACTGTTCCTATTTTGATGGAGGTCAGCATCATGGTCATCAAGAGTTGAAGTCTATCCTCTGGATTCGGCCATGTGTTAGTATACTTGGAAAAGGATGTAAATTAATTAAGATAAGGTGGTTATAGATAGGTGATTAAGAGTTTGAATTCTCTTTGTATTAGGACTGTTTAGTAGAATAACTATCTTTTTGTAATAAATCCTATGTAATATGGTTATGCAAGGTGTCAAGAGTTAGGAATTCGAAGTCTCTAGAAGAATATGAGCTCATATCATGTTTTAAAGGTCTATTTAAGACCAATAATTTGAATTAGTGATGGGTTGGACAATTTTAGCAAAAACACTGTGTTTATTGTAAGTGACTGGTTTTTCAGCTTAATACAGAGTTTTTTCCTTAGCCAACTCAAGATTCATGAAGAGCTCTAGTGTGTTCCTATTCTAATGGCATATTTTTACTATCCTATTATAGTGGTGTTTTCTTATGTTACTCATAATTCATCATTGATGCTCTGACTTCCTTCATAGCCAAACTGACTGTGTGTTTTACAGTTTCACATGTGTATCTCTAGACTAGAACTTTGATATGCCTTGACTTCCATGCTAAGTAGATTGTTTGGTTTTACTAAAGCTATTATGACTCCATAAGCCCAATGTGCACTTGCTAATTTGATTTACAACCAATATCCATTTTTATATACTTATTATCCCACATAGAGTTAGCCATCTATATTATTATCAAAAATCATTAACCCTTGAGAGAGCCCTCTCAGGTTGAGGAGGCTAAGCCTCAATAAAAAGGTTGGTTTGAAACAGTTACATGAGATTGATTTGATTGGCAGCCTATCAGCTCTGATTTTGTGATAATAGGGGGAAAGTATTAAAAATGATTGTCATTTTGCAGGAATTTGAATTGGAATTCATCAAATCCAAGTCAAAGAAGTCTTTAGTTTTCGTTGAGCTTCTTTGTGACCTTCCCTCTGATAGTACTACTACTACGTCGGAACCATCTATTCCTGATGAGTCTCTATTTCTAATCGGATCATCTGATCCTTGGTATGGGGATTTTATCATTTATATCCAGACCCATAATTTTCGGCTTGATACCTTTGGCTCTGACCAACGGCGTATTTGATACCAAGCCAAATATTATCTGATCCTCAGCGATACACTTTATTGTAGTGGTGTTGATAAATTTTAAGAAGGTGCCTCACTCATGAGGAGGTCGAAAAGGTTTTAAATTATTGTCATTGTGGGGTTGGTGGTGGACACCTATCTACATATGATATTGCACAGAAAATACTCCGCACCAGTTACTTTTGTCCTTCCATATTTTGCGACTGCATCCTCGTGGTAAAAATTTGTCATGCGTGCCAAATATTTGATCGTAAAATACACAAACCGCCAGTGCCAATGCATCCTATTTTCTCTGTGGGACCATTTTCAAAATGGGGTATTGACTTCATGACCTGTAACCCTCGTTCTTCTGGGGGGAAGGGTTATATTATTGTCACAGTAGACTACTTTACCAAGTGGGGCGAAGCAATGCCTACATTCAACAACACAGGACAAAAAAGTGCATTGTTTTTCTTTAATAATGTTATTGCATGGTTTGGGGTCCCACAGGCTATAGTTACAGATCATGGGAATAATTTTCGCAACCACATGATGACTTAATTAAATACCAAGTTAGGATTTTCACATGATAATTCTACTTTTTACTATCCAAAATCAAATGGAAAAGTCGAAGCTATCACCAATATTCTTAAACTTACGCTTCAACGAATGATAGGAGTTCGTAAAAGAAACTAGCATTTGATCTTGTACTCAGCCTTGTGGGCGTATCGAACCTCGGTGAGAAACACAACCAAATTTACTCACTTTAAATTGGTCTATGGTCTGGAAGCTATCTTGCCAATCCAATGTGAAACATTGTCGTTAAAACTCACAATCGACTTGTTATTTGACACCTCAGAACAAGAAGCGCTTATTTTTAACCTCATCCAACTTGATTAAATGCGTCATGAAGCCCAATTGGCCAACGAAGAATATAAGAGACGTATAAAGGTGCAATATGACAAAACATTCTAGCCTCACATTTTCTCAGAGGGCGACTTGGTCCTTCTTTATGATGAAGAAGCTCATGTAATAGGTACATGGAAATTTGAGCCATTACGGCATGGCCCCTATTTTTTCCAAATTTTTTGCTAAGGGTGCCTATGAGTTGGTGGATTACAATGGAATTCCGTTGGCGCAACCCTGAAATGGGTTGTATCTAAAAATTTACTATCCTTTATCATGAGCGTAGTAATTTTTTGTATTATATATATATATATGTGTGTGTGTGTGTGTGTGTGTTTTGGATTTTCATTCACTCTCATAGTTTGTTTTTTAGAGTTTTCTTGACGTCAGTAGTCCAATTTACATTTCATTGTAGATGTCTGAATCTTTGGAACCATTTGTTGGATATGATGATGGTGCTATTCATAGTACGCAGAAAATATCCTTTGCAGCGTGGGCCATTTTCGATCCGAACGACGAGTTAGTGAGTTTTCAAGGGATTTATATTGGTATATCGACAAATAATTTCATTGAGTATAGCACCATAATCGAACTTCTCTCTGATGCCATTTCATTTGGTATTAACTGCATCATCATAAGGTTAGATTCACAACTTTGGGTATTACAACTTACTAGTGTTTATACTGTTAGAAATCCAACAGTGCATTGTTTGTTCCTAAGAGTTCGAATTTTGGAAAGACACTTTGATTTTATTCAATATCAACACATTTCCAGAAACATGAACACAGTGACAAATTCTTTGGCTAATCAAGTTTTAGAAAGACATTAGCAACACATGTAAAGATACATTCACATAATTGAATAGAATTATGCAATAAAAATTGGAAACACTAAAATCAAATATATAGATAGTTATAGGTTTTAACAAAAATTTGTGCCCAAGACACATTGGTCATCTGACCTCAAAATTTATGCAACATGTCAAAATTAAACTAGTGATGCTCATGGTAACATGCTATAGATCTAGCTATCCTACGCAGTAACTGCATCCAATGGTTTGGAACTCCTATAGTGTGGTGTTGCAGATGCATGGGTAAATCTTCGATCAGACAATTTAGAATCCTAAAGGTCAACCCATCTATGTGCTGTCGAAGCTCAGACAGAGTCTCATCCATGTCTAAATCTTGAAGGACTGCTCTCCCGACATCCCTCTATGTTGGCTCATCTACTCCACGCTCCAGCTCCTCCACCGGTTGAACTCAACCAACATATTCATTACATTAAAACTTTATTTTAGTCTTGGGAAAGAAAAAAAATAAAAAAACATTGTATAAACCTTAGAAAAATAAAAAACATGGTCAAAACATTCTTATCTATTTCACCCTACTAAGCGCCTTCTGGTAAAGCTAAGTCTGGATCTCCTCGAAAATCGACATCTGCATATGCATACTCATTGATGGTGACAACCTTTCAACTAAACCAGGTGAAGAACACAGTCTAGAACACAATGGATGATTGGCCTGCATGCCTAGCCATTAGTTCTATTTATCTCTTCATCCTTGGATCTCTAGGTTTAGACACACCTAGTGTCACATGTTGTGGTTGCATTAGTGGAATCCTCTCTAAGGAAAATGAAATGAGGATCGAACCATAACTGAAGTTTTTCTTCCTTCCTCCCTTTGCCTTATTTAGTTGTTCTTTTATTTGAGAAAGTAAAACTTCAGACCAGTTGAATATTGTTGGCTCCATGAAATATAGTGCATACTACATATATGATCTATTTGCTACATGTCGTGTAACGGTGCTGGCGTGTTAAGAAATTGTGAAAATAATAGTTCTCAAAGGCAAATCTCGAACGTCACGGATGTTTATTTTCCCATCCTTTCTTGGCTCTATCCCTAGATAGCAATATTATAAAACATAATATCTCACAGGCTCTCCTCCGAGAGTAGACCCTGAGAGGGAAATAGGCAAGCCTCTCCTCGACAAGCCTGTAAGAAAGTACACATACTCCACTGTAATAGGAACCACTTTGTTACTAATGTGAAATGTCTCAATAGCTATATCCCATGCTCGAACTAAGAACTCCAAGAGTTCTATTTTTTGCCTCTTCCCTGACAAGCGGAAGTACTTTAACAAGCCACAATCTTTTAGGGCTCTTACTGTACCTGAATCATTTAGGGCAACCACATTTTTTTCTTCATTCTCTCTTTCTCTCCAAGTAATCTTCATTCTAGTCTGATGGAATCCTGAAACATAACCATAAGACACATTAGACTCCTTTTCATGCAAAACATCAGGCAAATTTTTGGTACATTGCAAGAATACAAAATTTGAATTGTGCCCAACACAGTCTTGAACAAGGGACTGTGTGTTGCATATACACCTAGGCTTCAATTTAGGTGATCCACAACATATTTTTTGATGCTCAACGGTGCATTTCCATATTTGGAAAATAAATTACCCTAAGGGGCCCAAATCCCTAAAAATGTGCAATGAAAGGAAATGAATTGACTACTGAAAGAAAGAGAGGTTTCATGGCACCAACCTGGATCAAACGGTGATGAAAACCATCCATAGAATCAATCGCAATCAATGACTAAAGTTCGAGGGAAAAAATAGGTTCAGAGCAACAAAATGAAAATGGTAACTTTCAAATAGTAAAAATGAATAGTAAAACTCTTTTTATTAGTCATTTTATTATTTTCAAATCATATTTATTGCTGTGACTATGGTTTTATTCTATTTTTATCATGAAACATGTATTTTTAATCCATTTGATGTTGTTCTGAATAGGTTTTACAACTAATGAGAAGATTAGTCATGAAGATTTATTTCAAGAATGATTTGACCACAAAGCATACTTTTATCCTTATTTTTCGATCTTTGTTAAAAATGAAAAAGGACTTGAAGTGCAATTTATCTCTTTTTCTAGCTTCGATAAAAATGAAAAAAGAACCCTTGGAGTCTTCTTTTAGCTCTTTTTAGACTCCGATAATGTTAAAATATTGCTAAGCACTTGTCATTTCGAGCTCGTAAAAGTAAATGAATTGATATATACTTAGTATAAGTTTAACCCTTTTCCAAATTGAGATAGATTATTTAAAAAAAAGGAATTCCTTAGCTGAACATGGATAGGAGGTTCTCTTAGATATTATTTTACACTTTTTAGGATCTGAGTGGCAAATTTAAAAAATAGTACTTAGGGAGTTTTCTTTCGTCCTCTTTTTCAAACTCTCTAAATATGAAAAAGGATTGGGTTGTCACTATTGTTAGGCTCGTTAAAACATAAAATAACGACGAGCTTGTTTATCATGGAAAGAATTGACTTTCATTCATCGCTAGACTCATTAAATTATTAAATATCGATAAATTATTCACCCGAAGGGTTGAATTATAGATCAAGCACATGTTATCCTCCTCAATCTTGTTAAAAAATAAAGAGGTACTGGTCAACAAATGACCAGGGAAAATTTGGGAAAGTGAACAGAACTTTTTACGGTAGTAGGTCGCTCTTGAACATGACACTTCACTCCATCATTATGACTATTGGGTTGGGTAATATTCTGGAAAATTCATTCATACCTATGGTTCATCATACCTCCACTTCGGTTTTGGGTCAATGTTGCCAACTCATCTCAGTGTCACTGATATGTTCAACAAAAGTCATCCAATGAATACTCATCCTTCTACAATACTCGCAAACCTTCATTCACATGATAGTCATCCCTAAAAATTGCCATATCAAGTCATACTTTGTCTCCGAAATCAGTAAATCTCGTTTCGCAATAAAGTAGCTTCCTATCGATGACAAATCATCATCTAGGAAGTTTACTTAGAAACATCATATTCTAGTACCATGAGGCTTGTTAAAACATCGACAAGATCCTCGTTTCCCGACTTTTGATCGAAATATTTTGTTTGGCATTCGACATCAAAGCATCTATTCATGCCTTACAAAATGTACTATAGTACCTTGAGGGCCATTGACATTAATAGTGGTTCTCTCATGTTTGTTAATAGCTTACATCATTGGCTGGTAATCAAACGATGTCTTACCATGTTCGACTAAAACCATATATTCGCATGGCTAGACTTGTACCCGAACGATTGAGTGAACAAGATAAGAAGACCCCGGGTCTAGTTTCAGTCATCCGGGCTGTGACATTAGGATTTTTGTACACATCATATGTACGGTTACCTTACATACAGATCATCATCCAAACATGGGCCTATATCTATAGGCATCTCTATATTGGGAAATATTCCAATGTAGACGACTTTCTGAACTATGTACATGTTATCAGATAGTTTATGTGTTGAGCATGGGAATGCCTCCCTCAGAAATTCGTGATCAAGAGGATATATCATGATGTAATGTATTCTAAGATTGATTGAGGTTGCCACTCTGCTTCATCTCCATCCCATCACAGTGTAAAGCATCTTATTCAAAAAATATTGTTATTATTTTTTTGACTTCATGCTTTAGGGGGAAATTGTTATAGGTCAATTTGGTCACCAATACAAATGACCTGGTTAAACTGGACATGATCCCTAGGACCAATGAATAGGGTCTATCATCCCCTATCATTTCAATTGCTACATGCCCTAATACAAAGAACAAGAAAAAAATCATCCATGACTTCCATTGCAAGGTTTCCAAGATTTGAAGTACATGTTATATCACCTATGAGCTCACTAACGCAGTCTCTCAAGCGACTAATTACTTTGCATAAGCAGTCACATCCATTCAAGGGTTCTCTGTGTTGGAACAGGTCCACCTAAAGCTGTGAATTTTGTACAATTTTGTATATTTTTTGTCTTAATTGGTCTAATGCAAGGGTCTTGGGGTGGGTCGAAGCCCCGAATGCATTGTAATGGGTCAAGGGTAGACCAAGAGTCTGTAAACCCGTGTTTGCAGACCATTGTAAGCGTAGGCTAAGTCGATATAAATAGATGAAAATTTTTAGTCTTAAAGTAGAGAAGAATTAAGTCTAATGCTAAGTGCGAATTGTTAGATCTGTTGTTGGGTAATTTGGGTAAGGACTCCTGTTGGCTATGTGCATGGAGATCCTCAGTCCTATTGTGTGCAAACCTTGTTGATTGTGTGTGCAGGATGTGTTTGGATTGTAATGGGTTTTGATGCTAATATATGCAGATGTAGTTAAAATAGCTCTGTGTTATCCGATCTGATGTGTTACTGTTGATGTGAACCTTTCGGATCTGTTAGAACTAATAATATAATTGCGTTACCTATTATCTTTTATGATGCAAATATATCTATGTTATGGTATAGTTGTAATATGTTAATGATGTGTTATGATGTTGTGGACTGATAACTACTGATGCGCACGTGGATGCGAAGGTATTGACTAGATCTGTAGCTCTGTTATATTGTGGATTATACTGTTAACAAACCTGTGAGTAGACCTGTCTTATGCGAACCCGATAAGCTGTGAATGCAGATATTATTGACTTACCTACTCTCTCTCAAGGTGTGGAAAGCTAGTTCCAGCACCCTCCCATACTGCTTCAGGTGAGACTTTGGCCTGCGCAGGTGGGTCACTAGCGAAAGGGCCAGTAGTATAGGGGTTTTTTGGCAAAACTTAACCTCCGAACATGGGTCAGGACCCCTCGAGCCAAAAAATGGTTCCATTACCAAGACCAGGAGCATTTTGAGAGAAGGATCGGGTACTGCCAAGAGAACATTGGAGACCTGAGAAGAAGGAAATTGAAGAGTGGTTTGAAAAACAGGTTCGGGAATTTGTGGTAAAAGAAAATCGCAGTGAAAAGTTGATGACCGAGAAGTGGAACAATAAGTACATTTTCATAGAGGTCTACGAAATTTTATTTGTGACATTTGCGACTGAGATACAAGAGTGGCTCACAAGGCTTGTAGATTTCCAAATGTGTTGTGTTAGCCCCTTATAAATTCCTTGACAAGAAATCAAGGGGCTAGATTGCTTTGTGAGCCTTCAAGGAATGCATTTCCATAGAAAAAACATCATCCTTGAAGCCTTCTTGTGTTTCCTACTCTGTGATCCTTTCCCTCTGCTGTTTTGAGTCTATGAGCCTCAATGACTGCTAAAAATGGTGCTCCAAAAGGCCTACATTTTCCCCTTGTACCTCTGTAGAATATCCCATGTTACCCCTTTTTCCCCCTTTGTCAAAGTTCTCCTCGTTCCCCCTAAATCCCCTCTTACCCTCCTAAATGTTCCCAAAATACCCCTTGAATCTTTCCCTTGCCCTCTGTTTGGCTAAAATTTTCCATTTTCTTCCCCATCGTTACCCCCTCTAACCTTCAAAATTCATTAAAATGGGTTAAAAACCCACTTTCCGACCTTATAATAGGGTTTAGCCCCTTTCCCCATTAGCCCTAACCACTTCCCCGCATACGCCCGTCGCCCAAAGGCCAAGCGCTTAAACCTTAAGCACTAATGGCATCGGAAGATTGGGTCGGAGCGTTAAAATCCTTTGTAACACAGAAAAGTTCTGATGCGATCTTTTTTATAACAAAGTCCCACAACTTGTTCTCAATCGTCGATCTGTCATCACGATCGGACAAATCGCGCTAATCGCAGACCTTTTTAATCGCAAGCCCTTCCCTCCGATCCCCGATCGCACTCTCCCTCCGATTAAACGTGGGCCGTTGACCTGACCTCCAGATCCAACGGTCATCGCTTCATTGCTTTCTCTGTCCAATCGCAATCGTAACATTCATAGTGTGTCACACCTTGTTCCCTCCGATTGCGATTTCACTGAATAGATCTTAGTTTTCCATCTCCTCACTGATCCAACGGCTATCGCAAACTCCCTTCCAATCGCAATCGGAAGTTTTGATGTGTGTTACCCCGGTCCCCCTCCGATTGCGATTGCCCGATTCGTTCTCAGCCATTCATCCAGTTTGAAATCAACAGCCCAGCACTAATCACTCTGTTGCAATCGTAGTGTCCAATCGCATCTCCTCTTCTGCATCCCCCAATTGTGATCCCCCCGATTGTTTCTCCACCGTCGATCTCCCGCCAGATCCAACGTCCATCGCACACCCGCCCCAATTGCAATTGGAGCTTTCAATCGCACCCACCTTCTGCACATTGCGATTGTGATCCCCCGATCCAATCTGAGCCGCCCATCCCGCTTGATCCAACGGATCAGATTCATCCCACTCTCCTTCCGTCGTCCCTCTCTATTCTCCCTCCAACTAAATCGTAGCCGTCGATCTCCTCCTGAGATCCGACGGTCCTGGATGAATCGCCCTCCACCCATGCCGGGTCCCACCACATACGATCGCTTCCATAGAATTTCATCGCATTTCTTTATATTTTTGCTTATATCCAAAGTTTCGCATTCTACATTAAAATCTAATGTTGTATATCCATTCCGCTAATGTTCATATATCATTCCCTTGCTCGATCCCCGCCGTCGATCTTTGTCCCCAGACCATGATCTAACGGTCTGCATTGAATTCTACCACCAAACCCTATTATTCATAAGTCTTCTCCATTTCATTGCATTTTGTAACCATTTGTTAGTGAAAAGCCACCATTCCGCCGTCGCCGCGCTAATATTTCATCCACTCTTCCATTGCATTGTTCTTCTCAGTCCAGTTGCGTGTTCCGCAGGGTACAGAAGTGAAAACGCCACCATGATTGCACAGTGTTGATGCAGTGGTAATATTTTCACTGACAGAGGATACGGATATGAAGAAGTTATTATGCGACAGATTTCTCTTCATCAGCAGAATGTTTTCCTCCCAGGAAGGACAAGTTTCCCATACTGTTTTTATTGTATACCATGCTCCAGTGAAGAAATTTCCGCCCTGACCCCATTCCTATGCTACCAGAGCATTAGTTATGCAGTATGGTAGACCATTCAGTCATTTATTTACCATTTTTTTCATGCACCAAGGGTGCTACAGAGTACATCAAACCAGAATGCATCAGGTACATACCTGGAGTTAATGAAGCCTGATGAAGACCATTTGTTCCTCCAAAGTACCAGAGATTAATGCTCAGAGTTAAAACAGAATGGGCTTTGGCCCAATTCTTCTCCTAAGTGTCAATATTGCATTTAGTTCCTTAGCTACCTCCTCTACTTCTCTTCTACTATAAAACTCAGGAAGAAATTATTGTAAAGGTTGTTGATGAGATATCAGAGAATTGCAAGTAGTTTCTCTTGAGACAAGTTCTCTGTGTAAAAGTTGTAAGATAGACTGAGGGAGATGTATTCAGATTGAATGCCCAACCTATTGGCTATGTTGTACATGATTGGTGTTGATAGTTAATATGACAAGCACATTTATTTGGATCCTGATCTAAAGCTGCAGTGATGTTTTTTTGTCTATATGTTTTACTTCTTTTCATTTCATTTCAGTTCTTATGGCTTGCATCAGAAATCTGGTATAGGATTTACCCTTGTTAGGTACCCTATGCTTCTGCTCTCCTTGCCTTCAATGTTTTCTGCTATTTGTGTTATCTAAGAATTGGTTTCAATTGATTTAACCAGTGTAGTGGATGTTATTGCCTACTAGCTAATGTATGAATTAATGGAATCTATTTTTAGATGTTCTTGTTAGGATTTAGTTGAATGTGTTGAGAACACTGGGAGGTTTAGAACTCTGTCTCTACCTCACTAGGATATTTCCATTCCAATTAAGCCTATCCAAGTTCCCTTTTACTGCCTCTGATTATGTTCAAGCAGGTCTGGAGTTAAATGACCTCTGACCTGATCTATAGACAGAATTGGATGATTCTCCTTCTTTCACTTTCAGTCCTTAATGTCCCATACCACACTATCACTTTAGGATCCAAAGCTTTAGATGACTAACCCAACTGAAAGCTCGCATGATGATTACCAAGTAAATCCTTTCTTGACTCCATTGCCCAATGGACTTGGCATTCTCTGGATTATCTCTCCTTTGTTTGTTTTCCTCTTTGCCCAGTCTTGTCTCATGCTGAACCCTTCCTTCCTGATTCCCAGCAACCGAACTCAAAATCAAACAAACAAACCCTGTGCATATAACTAGCCTAACATCTTAAATTTGAGCTTCAAGGACATATACCTTCGACTCATATAGAGAGATCCCTCTCTGGACCTAGGAGGGCTAGATCTTAAGGTTTGAAAGTGGTTCTGATGTTGTCTCATATTTTGGTCTTGCCAATCTGGCCAAAACATGGGAACCCCAACATAATGGCGACTCCGCTAGGGAGAATTTCTGAGAGTCTATAGCTGCAAACACTGGTCTGTTTCCCATCGTCATCACCAACATAATGGCGACTTCGCTGGGGAAGAGACCACTTTTCCTTTAGATTGGCATTCTATTGCTGATGGTGGACAGCATCCTACTTCAAACAGTCAAATTCATCCACCTGGTGACTCCACACTCCATAACTCTCAAAGAATCCACTGGAGGAAGAACCTGAAATATGGCCAGACCTCACAGAAGGGTAGAACATACGGGTTGGATTTGGTTTAAAGAATTAATTTTTTTTGTCTATCATTATGTTTTATCCTACTTTAAGCATGATCAAGTGCACCAAGATGAGACCCACATTGAGAATGGAGAGAGTTCAGACCTCAGTCTTCAGACCGTGAGCGGACCTATACTCCTGTGAAAAACCTGGTGGAACAAGAGGCTCATGTTGTATCTACCACCCCTAAAGAAGCTTCAAGAAGCCATGAGTCCATTGCTACACCACCCACACCTACAAAGGTCATATAAAGATACAAGCCTCTGGTTTTACCTCTTTTCTTCCAACCCCTTCCTGCAAAGCTTATAAACCAGCTGCCTCTTTTTGATGGAGAAAGTAAAGGGGCCACTACCGAGGAACATGTGCAAAACCTCGAGGATTTACTTGAATTGTATGAAATAGAAGAAGATGATGTGTGCATTAGAATGTTTGCCTTTTCATTGCAGGGAAATGTTAAGAGTTGGTACAAAGGCCTTCCGACGGCAAGCATTTTTAGCTTTCATCAATTTCTCAAGTTTTCCTTGATAGGTGGGCAGCCCCGAGAAATGTTCTCCTCATCCTAGAAGAATATCAGAATTTGAGGAGACAACCAGCAGAGACAGTGCAAGATTTTTCAGCCAGGTTTAATAAGTTATATGATGCAATACCTTCAGATATAAAACCACCTTTGGGATGGGCTTTATTGCACTATCCAAGTTATTTTGACCCCGAGGTGGAATTCCATATAAGAGAAAGAAAACCTTCGAGCTTGGAGGAAATGCAGAATATAGCAATCACTGTTGAATACAACATAAAGTGTAGGGAGGAAAGATTAAAAGCAGCAGAGAAATACCGGGCAGAGAAAATAGCGCAGATCTCTTTAGAGAACAAGCTGGAAAGATTGATAGAGACTGCCAACACCCTGCTAAGCATAAAAGAGGAAGAATATGAGACTGAAGACAGAAATAATGATTGGAAAAGACCTGCTCCTTTTCCTCAAAAAAGACAAAACAGATCGCTGCAAGAAAGACGTCACATGCCAAGCGTGTGTAAGGAACCGAAGGATGAATCAGAAGATGAACTTGCGGATTATTTTAAAGGAAGACTTGCTGAGAGTCCTGAATATTTGATGGATGAAAATGCTTATAATTATGATTACTCTGATGTTGATATGTCTGATGATGATTTTTTCCGAAAGGAAACTGAGCTTGTAGAGCCATCATCAGTAGTTTCATGGAAGGAAGATCACGACCATCAACTTCAAGAAAGGGATGAGCCAATGCAAGCCATCTATGATAATGATGGAGAAGGTGTTGAAAACATGATAGCAGATGAAGATTCATTGAATTTTCTCTCTGCTTTATATCCAAACATCAGTTATACTTACCAAGAGGACGGAAGCCAGCAGCTCTTCAGCATAGTGGACAAGGAAGAAAGAGTTCAAGAAAATATTGAGCGGAATGAATATCCTGAGCCTTATCCCGAAAGGATTAAGGTAATAAAAGAGGCCCCCGCTCAAGAATATGTTAATTTTTTCACAGAGTTCCAGCAGAACCAGCCTGCTTTACTAGAGGATTGCACTGTCGAATATAATGAGCCCTCTAGCTCAGGCTGCGTTGAAGATGAGCGAGACCTTCTTTCCCACATACATCTTTGTCTTGATCCAGCAGAAGAAGAGGTAGTCCTGGTTGATGTCCATATGCCAAATACTCCCAACCAGGAAGAGGAGGAGCGTGATTATAAAGGCCTCACTGCAGATGCAGTGATTGAAGCTGCCCAGGATATAGACAACCTACCAGACATGGCATGCCTTAAAGAAGAAATTTGATATCATGTGCTGATTGATCCTGTGGCAGAATATATGGAAGCCCTAATTGGCTTAGTTCCTCAGGTATTGATCCTTTGCAAGAGCCAAATACATCAGAATTGGTCACCACTGCTAGTGGCCTCAGTTTTGAAGATCCACATGCAGAGCATCCTACGGTTGTCTCTGGTTGATTTCCATATCCTGGTTGATGTCCATATGACAAATAATCCCAACCAGGAATAGGAGGAGTGTGATTACAAAGGCCTCACTGCAGACGCAGTGATTGAAGCTGCCCGGGATACAGACAACCTACCAGACATGGCAGGCCTTAAAGAAGAAAGTTTATATCATGTGCTGATTGATCCTGTGGCAGAATATATGGAAGCCCTGATTGGCTCAGTTCCTCAAGTATTGATCCTTTTCAAGAGCCAAATACATCAGAATTGGTCACCACTGCTAGTGGCCTCAGTTTTGAAGATCCACATGCAGAGCATCCTACGGTTGTCTCTGATGACCAGTCAATTCTTCTTACCCTTTTTTCTATTACTTGACTGGCTGCATTGGCATTATTGTATCACCTAGAGCATCAAAGATTTCAGTTAGAGTAGGGTAGGTAGGAAGTCTGAAATAAAGCTCAATCTGTGAGCATGTAGTTAGTGGTTTTAATTTCCGCAAAGTCCAGCAAGTCAGACAGTCCAATCCTGGCTTGACTGTTTTCACTTTCTGTCTTAGAATGTAGAAGAAGAAATCTGTTGGACATTCTAATCCCAGAAGATATTAGATTAGGCAGAGAAACATATGAGACCAACAGTATAATCTGGTCTCATGGAGAAATAAGGGCAGAATTAGAATAGGTTTATGTTTTGTTTTAAAAAAAATTAAAAAATTAAAAAATTAAAAAAAAATTAATGTAAAGGATCTGCTAATTCAAAAGCACCCAATGGGAAAATTGTCAGGATTGTAGTTTGGGTAGGTAGACTGGTTGGGGAAAGTTTTTCTGCTGATGTTTCTATCACATTGTGGCAGCTGAAAATCAAAGAAAGAAAGGGATGTGCCGAGTAGCAGGCAGCTGGTCTACTCCAAAGATCATTTCTGGATTCTTGACTCCTTCAAGAAGAAGCCATCCCCATGTGGAGCCACTATTAGCCCCTTATAAATTCCTTGACAAGCAAGAAAGGGGCTATATTGCTTTGTGAGCCTTCAAGGAATGCATTTCCCTAGGAAAAACATCATCCTTGAAGCCTTCTTTTGTTTCCTGCTCTGTGATGAGCCTCACTGACTACTAAAAATGGTGCTCCAAAAGGCCTACATTTGCCCCTTGTACCTCTGCAGAATATCCCATGTTACCCCTTTTTCCCCCTTTGTCAAATTTCTCCTTGTTCCCCCTAAATCCCCTCTTACCCTCCTAAATATTCCCAAAATCCCCCTTGAATCTTTCCCTTGCCCTCTGTTTGGCTAAAATTTTCCATTTTCTTCCCCATCGTTACCCCCTCTAACCTTCAAAATTCATTAAAATGGGTTAAAAACCCACTTTCCAACCTTATAATAGGGCTTAGCCCCTTTCCCCATCATCTGTAACCACTTCCCCACATACATCCATTGCCCAAAGGCCAAGCCCTTAAGCCTTAAGCGCTAATCGCATCGGAAGATCGAGTCGGAGCATTAAAATCCTTTGTAACACAGAAAAGTTCTGATGCGATCGTTTTGCTAACAAAGTCCCACGACTTGTTCTCAACCATCGATCTGTCATCACAATCGTACAGCTCGCGCTAATCGTAGACCTTTGTAATCGCAAGCCCTTCCCTTCAATCCCTGATCGCACTCTCCCTCTCCTTAAACGTGGGTCGTTGACCTGACATCCGAATCCAACGGTCAATGCTTCATCACTTTCTCTGCCCAATCACAATCAGAACATTCATAGTGTGTCACACATTTTTCCCTCCGATTGCGATTTCTCTAAATAGATCTTAGTCGTCCATCTCCCCGCTGATCCAACGGCTATCGCAAAATCCCTTCCAATCGCAATCGGAAGTTTTGTTGTGTGTTACCCCGGTCCCCCTCCGATTGCGATTTCCTGATTTGTTCTCAGCCGTTCATCTAGTTTGAAATCAACGGCCCAGCGCTAATCACTCTGTCAAAATCGTAGTGTCCAATCGCATCTCCTCTTCTGCATCCCCCGATTGTGATCCCCCCGATTATTTCTCCACTGTCGATCTCCCACCAAATCCAACGGCCATCGCACACCTGCCCCAATCGCAATCGGAGCTTTCAATCGCACCCACCTTCTGCACATTGCGATTATGATCCCCCGATCCAATCTGAGCCGTCCATCCCGCTTGATCCAACGGATCAGATTTATCCCGCTATCCTTCCGTCGTCCCTCTCTATTCTCCCTCCGACTGAATCGTAGCCGTCGATCTCCTCCTGAGATCCGACGGTCCTGGATGAATCGCCCTCCACCCATGTCGGGTCCCACCACATACGATCACTTCCATAGCATTTCATCGCATTTCTTTGTATTTCTGCTTATATCCAAAGTTTTGCATTTTACATTAAAATCTAATGTTGTATATCCATTTCGCCAATGTTCATATATCATTCCGTTGCTCGATCCCCGCCGTCGATCTTTGTCCCCAGACCATGATCTAATGGTCTGCGCTGCATTCTACCACCAAACCCTATTATTCATAAGTCTTCTCCATTTCATTGCATTTTGTCACTGAAAAGCCACCATTCCGCCGCCGCCGCGCTAACATTTCATCCACTCTTCCATTGCATTGTTCTTCTCAGTCCAGTTGCGTGTTTCGCAGGGTACAGAAGTGAAAATGCCGCCATGATTGCATAGTGTTGATGCAACGGTAATATTTTCACTGAAAGAGGATAGGGATATGCAGAAGTTATTATGCGGTATATTTCTCTTCATGAGAAGAATGTTTTCCTCCCAGGAAGGACAGGTTTCCCATACTATTTTTATTGTATGTCGTGCTCCAGTGAAGAAATTTTTTCCCTGACCCCATTCCTACACTACCAGAGCATTATTATGCAGTATGGTAGACCATTCAGTCATTTATTTACCATTTTTTTCATGCACCAAGGGTGCTACAGAGTACAACAAACCAGAATGCATCAGGTACATACCTAGAGTTAATGAAGCCTGACGAAGACCATTTTTTCCTCCAAAGTACCAGAGATTAATGCTCAGAGTTAAAACATAATGGGCTTCAGCCCTCTTCTTCTCCTAAGTGTTAATATTGCATTTAGTTCCTTACCTACCTCCTCTGCTTCTCTTCTACTATAAAACTCAGGAAGAAATTATTGTAAAGGTTTTTGATGACATATCAGAGAATTGCAAGTAGTTTCTCTTGAGACAAGTTCTCTGTGTAAAAGTTGTAAGATATACTGAGGGAGATGTATTCAGATTGAATGCCCAAGCTGTTGGCTATGTTGTACTTGATTGGTGTTGATAGTTAATATGACAAGCACATTTCTTTGGATCCTGATTTAAAGCTGCAGTGATGTTTTTCTGTCTCTGTGTGATGTTTTTCTGTCTCTGTGTTTTACTTCTTTTCATTTCATTTCAGTTCTTCTGGCTTGCATCAGAAATCTGGTATAGGATTTACCCTTGTTAGGTACCCTATGCTTCTGCTCTCCTTGCCTTCAATGTTTTCTACTATTTTTGTTATCTAAGAATTGGTTTCAATTGATTTAACCAGTGTAGTGGATGTTATTGCCTAATAGCTGATGTATGAATTAATAGAATCTGTTTTTAGATGTTCTTGTTAGGATTTAGTTGAATGCATTGAGAACACTGGGAGGTTTAGAACTCTGTTTCTGCCTCACTAGGATCTTTCCATTCCAATTAAGCCTATCCAAGTTTCCTTGTACTACCTATGATTATGTCCAAGCAGGTCTGGATTTAAGTGACCTCTGACCTGATCTATAGACAGAATTGGATGATTCTCCTTCTTTCACTTTCAGTCCTTAATGTCCCATACCACACTATCACTTTAGGATCCAAAGATTTAGATGACTAGCCCAAATGAAAGCTCGCATGATGATTACCAATTAAATCCTTTCTTGACTCCATTTCCCAATGGACTTAGCATTCTCTGGATTATCTCTCCTTTGTCTATTTTCCTCTTTGCCCGGTCTTGTCTCATGCTGAACCCTTCCTTCCTGATTCCCAGCAACCAAACTCAAAATCAAACAAACAAACAAACCCTATGCATATAACTAGCCTAACATCTTTAATTCGAGCTTCAAGGACATATACCTTTGACTCATATAGAGAGATCCCTCTCTGGACCTAGGAGGGCTAGATCCTAAGGTCTGAAAGTGGTTATGATGTTGTCTCATCTTTTGGTCTTGCCAATCTGGCCAAAACATGGGAGCCCCAACATTTTGGAAGGATGAACGGGGCTAAATACGCAGTGGACTCCAGATTTTATCCAGTAGTTAAAAAGGATTGATAACGCCATCACGCGTATGGTAGATCACTAGGTAGATAGTGTGTTGGGAGGATTTGTGATGGAGTTCGCATTCGATCAATTCGTGTCCTATTCAGAGGCATAATAGAGGTTCTTCAAGGGTTTCTGAGGAAAGTTTCTGAAAATCTTGCCATTACTGATTAAGATATTATTGTGCGAAAAGAGCATGTTGTGCAACCATACAAGGTGAATGACCTCCTATCAAAGTGAGGGTACGACACAGAGTGGTAAATACTACAAAACTAATCAAGAAGGAGATAGATCTGTCTATATTCCAGTAAGGGATTCGGCTGCACGTAGCCCGCCAACTACACCACCTTCAAATCAGCATAGGGGTAAGAACTCACCCGTATCCCCACCATTGGAAGATGAGATGGACTCACACATGAAGTTACCTACCTTCAAGGGCATAGGGGATGAAGATATGGATTGGTTTTGGTTTGTCATAGAGTCAGTATGGATTGCGCAGAATGTGGCCAGCAATGCTGTGAAGAGGGCGCAGTTGTCCCATTCCTTTGAAGGAAGAACCCTAGATTGGTATATGGGATACATATCTCAGCATGCGAATGCAGCCATTCCAGAGCTTAATAATGCCCTAAAACAATATTTTCGGAAGTATAAATCGTACTCCCAGATAGTGAATGATCTAAAATATTTCAAGAAAGGAAGTCGACCAGCGGCTAAAGAAGGTGATCAGAGAAGGGGAATTTCTATATGATGACAAAAAACGCAAGGAATGGTTCATTGCTATGTTACTACCTCACCTACGCATACCTATGGGTCAGCAAGCCATTGAATCATAGGAAAAAGCCTTGGATATTGCTATGAAGTTGGAAGTTGCGTCGAGAGATGATACCTAGTTGGGAGTACAACAAATCCAAGGGCAGCTGGAGGCGATGCACATGGAGATTCAGAACCTACGAAAGGACTGAGGGAAAGAGGCTAGCCCAGACGTATGGTGCATACGATGTAGGTTATCTGGCCATACCAAGGATCAATGCCCACTATTGGTAGATTACCTACCAGCATGGGGACCCAGCCCATTACGCCCACATGATTCTAACCACTACCCCCATTTGGGTACCTATGTCCCAGAACTGAAGCAATAATGGTGTAGGTTTTGTCGATCAGTAGGACATGATGAGCGAAACTTTCCAACTTATGATCTAATGATAGATCAGGGAAACCTATATCAGGTACAATCAAACCCTTCTTCACCAAGATCCCCCTCAGACATAGGTGGCTCCCTAGCTAGGGGTAGGGGAGGGCACTTTGTGAGGGACTTCCCAAACCCTGAAACACAATCCTGCAGATACTATAGACAGCTAGACCATGCGATTGAAGATTTCCCAATTATGATAGCCAAAATGTAGGAAAAGCAGCAGACACCTACACAAAATGTACAGAGGGTTAAGGTGGAACCACAAGATGATGGACCAAGCATTAATGTCATAACACGTAGCGGCATGGCCTCCAGGGGAGCTAAGGAGAAACTTGCATTTGAGCCTCTTATCCAAAAAGTAGCCATCAAACAATAAGGTTTGGACTTACAGAAGGAAAAGGAAACCTTTGTCGCAGCTCGCCAAGACTTTGCTAAGGCTAAGGCATCTACTTCTCAAGCCCCTGCAAACCTAAAAGCGGATGATGAGGTCAAAACATTTTTGCAAGCATGTATGAAGCTGTTTCACAATCAACGAGTCGTAGAAAATATTGAAGCACTAATAGACAACTATGTAAAAAGAGCTAATCCACCCCTAGAAGTTAAAGATGTGCACAAACTGTACAAGCATAAGAAACACACCAGTAGGGAAATGCGGCTAACAGCCCAAATTAGTGATTATGAAATGGATTAGGTTATTTTGGACCTGGGATCAAATGCGAACACATTGCCCAAGTAAACTTGGCAGCGAATGAGAGAACCCAAGTTGGAATGGTCCACTATCCAGCTATGCATGTCCAATCAGAAGAAGATCATACCGTTGGGGAGATTGTCAAAGATCGTGGTAGATATCGCGGGAGTTAAGGTCTGGGCTGACTTTGAGGTAATTCAGATCGTAGAAGATGCAAACCCCTATCCTGCACTCCTAGGATTAAATTGGGCGATATATATGGGTGGTATCATCAACCTAAAGAAAATAAGCATGGTATTTGAAAATGAAGGTACACGGGTGATAGTACCATTAGACCCTACAGAAGGAGAATGGTATACAGAGCCGATGCATGAAGAAGAGGATGTGGATCATATTTATAATTTATCTGCGTGGGATGAAGATTGGATCAATCCCATAGTTGATGGTGTACTATGCTAGGAAAAGGATAGTGAATGTTTCTTTGACTCCGACGGAAAGATGGAAAATTGGAAAAATCGGTTACATGATGTATCTGCACTGCGATGCCTTAGGATCATGAAGGACTTTAGATGCATCTCCTCTGAGGTAAGAGAACTGCCCTACTTTGATGGATCTGGTAGTATTAAGGAGTTTTTGCGAGCATTTGAAGCTAAGGTTCAGAGAGAGCGAAGGTTATGGGCCCTTAATTTAGCTATGCGTGCAACACCTACGAGGTGGTCGGACACACATAAGGGGGCATTCCAGGATTGGGAAGAGTGTCAGGATATGATGATCCTATGAATTTAACCCCTGGTTCACTTGGGCATAAAGACATTCCTTGCGCTAGGGGACCCGCGCGAGCATTTGTTCGCTTAGATGGAGAAATGGTGTGACCGGACTACAGAAGAATGGGTTCACTGATTTATTTATACCTTGGAACCAATTCCCACTGCATGGTACTTAGATTTGGAGCTACATCAGTGCACCCGCCACTAGGAAACATTAAAGGATGAATTTGTAGGAACATTTGGGTTAGCAGGGGGAACAAAGGCACTTGACGAATCTCTATAGGATATAGATACCTTCGTGTTTGATGAATCATTCCCTTATGCAGCAATTGGGGCACCAACATGGGAAATTAAGATGTAGGATATTGTAAACTGCTGCAATATAGCCATCAAAGAGTGCGATGAAGATCCGCACAATATCTCTATCCTAGAATCGGAGGGAGAGCGCGTAGTTGCAAGACCCCCACTACACACTGTCGATGTGTTGAAACCTCTAAAGCTATGAGAAGTCAACATTGGCAGAGAAGAGAAACCTAAGTTGGCTAAAATTGGAGATTACTGGGATGATGATACAGTAGGAAAAGTTGCAGAACTACTCATAGAATATCAGGACATATTCCCCACGAACTTTTTAGAGCTTAAGGGAATCACAGGGGACATAGGAGTCATGTGCATCATGTTAAAACTAGATGCACACCCTTTGAAGCAGTTCCCTTATCAGCTAAATCCTAAGTATACGCAAAAGGTTAAGGAAGAAATCGATAAAATTCTCACTGCAGGTATCATCGAACCGATCGAACAGTCGGACTGGGTAAGTCCGATGGTGGTTTAGGAGAAAAAGACGAAGGGAGAGATACAGATATGTGTGGACTTACGTAAACTAAATGATGCCTGTGTACATTATCCCTTTCCCACGTTGTTCTCAGACGAAATCCTTGACAGCATTGGAGGGCAGGAAGCATACTCATTTACAGATGGATTCTCGGGCTACCATCAAATAAAAATCGCAACTGAAGATTGCAACAAAACTACGTTTTCTACTGAATGGGGATCCTTTCAATATACTGTCATGCCTTTTTGGCTCAAGAACACCCCTGCCATATTTTCGCGGCTGGTGGTCGCAGTGTTTAAAGAGTTCATCCACAAGATTTTGGAGGTATACTTTTATGATTAGATTTTCTTTGGCTTGGTGAAGAAGCACATCTCAAACCTGCGCATGATGTTGGATGCCTGTAGAAAACACCAGATTTCCCTGAATATCAAGAATTGCATATTCTTTGTATCCTTCGGAACCTTGCTCGGGCATATAGTTTGCCAACAGGGGTTGATGGTTGACCTTGCGAAAGTTGCAGTTATCTTAAATCTGGAAGTACCTACAACAGAAAAAATAGTTGTGTTCGATCCTCAGACATACATGCTACTACAGGAAGTTTATTCAAGGATACGCATTGATCACAGTGCCTATGGAAAAAATTCTTAAGAAGGATGTTTCGTTTTTTTGGGATGACAAATTTTAGAAAAGCTTCAAGCTAGTCAAGTAAAAGATGGTATGTACGCTTATTCTCATCTTTCCTGATTGGGTGAAGGTATTCCATGTTCACGTAGATGCACTAGGAATTTCCCTAAGAGCGGTCCTTACACAACTTGGAGATGGAGACATTGATCACCCAGTTGCATTTTCTAGTAGGAAACTTTCTGGTGTAAAGCGCAACTACTCCACCATGGAGCGAGAGGGATTGGCCATGGTCTATGCATTACAGAAGTATCAGCACTATCTGTTAGGAGGAAACTTTAAGATTTTTATGAATTATTTGGCTTTGAAGTACCTAGTGAATAAGCCTATGTTGGGGGGGGGGGAATCTACCGATGGCTATTGTTGTTCCAGGAATATGACTTTGAGATCATTGTCAAGCTAGGGAAGTTGAATGCTAGGCCATATCACTTGTCCCGAATTGAGAGTGGCAAGGAACCGACCAACCTGGATGAAGGATTACTTGATGCGCAGCTATTTTCTATTAAGGTATTTGATGCACACTTTGCCAACATCATCCAGTTTCTGAATATAGGCATGGCACCTACAGAGTATTCGGTACAACAGAAGAAAGAGCTGGTAACCCATCGTTGTAGATTTTACCATCATCATAGGTCGTCTATATAATATGGGAGATAATGAAGTGCTGCGAAGGTACGTTTTGGAACATGAACGGCACGCTATCTTGGCATAAACCCATGATGATGTAGCAGGAGGTCACTACGTAGGGAAGGCAACGACGCAAAAGATCTTTATAGCTAGACTATGGTGGCCTACCCTACACAATGACTCTCATGAATATTGTAAAGCCTGTGATACATGCCAATGAACAGGAAGGATGACACGCAGAGATTAAATGCCCCTTCAACCACAAATGGCCCTGAAAGCATTTGAAAAATGGGCCATCTATTTTGTAGGACCTGTCAATCCACCTAGAAATAAGACAGGTCTGCATTACGTTATAAATGCCACTGATTATGTAACCAGGTGGGCTGAAGCATAAGTGGTGAAGGATTGCACTGCAGATACCACTGCACACTTCATCTTTGAGCAAATTTTGACCAAATTTGGATGCCCGAAAATATTAATAAGTGATAGAGGCACGCATTTTGTTAATGATACAATACAGGCCTTGATGGAAGAGTTTTGGATCCATCATACAAAAAGCACTCCATATTGTTGGGGTTCCCGTGTTTTGGCCAGATTGGCAAGACCAAAAGACGAGACAACATCAGAACCACTTTCAGACCTTAGGATCTAGCCCTCCTAGGTCTAGAGAGGGATCTCTCTATATGAGTCAAAGTGTATGTCTTTGAAGCTCTAAGTTACGATTTTAGGCTAGTTATATGGACAGCGTTTGTTTATTTGGTTAAGAGTTTGGTTTTTGGGAATCGGAGGGAAGGGTTCATCATGAGACAGGACTGGGCAAAGAAGAATTTAGGCAAAGGAGAGATAATCCAGAGGAAACCAAGTCCATTGGGTAATGGAGTCAAGAAAGGGTTTACTTGCTATCAATATGCAAGCTTTCAGTTGGGCTAGTCATCTAAAGCCTTAGATCCTAAAGTGATAGGGTGGTATGGGACATTAAGGACCGAGTGTGAAGGAGGGAGAACCAACTAATCCCATCTATAGATCAGGTCAGAGGTCATTTAACTCCAAACATGCTTAGACAAAATCAGAGGTAGCACAAGGGAACTTGGAAAGGCTTAATTAGAACGGAAAGATCCTAGTGAGGCAGATACAGGGTTCTAGACCTCCCAGTGTTCTTAACATATTTCATTAAATCCTAACAAGAACATCTAAAAATAGATTTTGTTAATTCATACATCAGCTAGTAGGCAACAACATCCACTACACTGGTTAAATCAATCGAAATCAATCTCTAGATAAACACTTTAAGCAGAAAACATAAAGGACTGGGAGAGCAGCAACATAAGGCACCTAACAAGGGTGAATCTTATGCCAAATTTCTGATGCGAGCCAGATGAAATGAAATGTAATGGAAATAAACACAGAGATAGAAAAACATCACTGCAGCTTTAGATTAGGATCCAATGAAATGTGCTTATCATATTAAACATCAACACCAATCAGGTACAACATAGCCAATAACTTGGTCATTCAGTCTGAATACATATTCCTCAGCCTATCTTGCAACTATACACATAAAACTTATCTCAAGAGAAACTGCTTGCACTTCTCTGCTATCTCATCAACAACCTTACAATAGTTTCTTTACTGAGTTTTATAGCAAAGATGAGCCAATGAGGTAGGTGAAATGCTAATGAAACATTTAAAACACAGAAAGAAGGAGATGACCGAAGCCTATTTTGTTTTAACTCTCTGCATTTATTCCTGGTGCCTTTGGAACAAAGGAGTGACTTTCTCCAGCTTCCATTTACTCTAGCATGGTCTTGATGTAATCCGACTGCAGTAGTACTCTGTAGTACTGTGGTAAATAAACAAATCGGTGCACGAACGACTGGATGGTCTGCCATACTGCATTAACAACTGCTTTAGTAGCATAGGACAGTGGTCAGGGCAGAAATTTCCTCACTGGAGCATGGCATGGAGTGAAAATGGTATGGGCACTCTGTCCTATCAAGGAGAAAAATGTTCTGCTGATGTAAAACCCTGCTAACTGTTGAGATTTTCTGTTTTATTAAAATAGTCATAAATCTCAGTAGGTGACAAAAATTAGGCATTTGTTGCTAGATTAGCTCCAGGTTGTTGGGAGGGAGTTAATGCATCCTAAATTTGAGTTGAGAGAATTTATGAGGCAGTTAGATTCTCCTTGCTATAAAACAGGTATCCATACGGATTGTTTTGAGGGTGTGAGAGTTTGTAATCTCCTGTTTGATTAATAAGATTGCCAATGCCCTGTTGTATGGACGTAGCCCAGATTGGTTGGGTGAACCACGTTAAACCTCTGTGTTTCCTGTGCATGATTTATTTGCTGTGTATTTTGTTTAATCTGCTGTGCTTCTGATCTTCAACAAATGGTATCAGAGCATGTTGGAGCCTGAAGAAGCTGCGTGGAGCGTTGTTTTTTCTGGTGCTGATTGCTGGTGTGCATAATCACTGCTGTCGATTATTGGTGGAGGACCTGCGCATGCCGAGACTGTTGAACAGTGGCAGCGCCGTGGGTTTAACTTCCCTCAGAAATCATATGAGGTGTCACCTGCGTAAAGAGGTGCGTATGTGATTGCTGGATCAATTGATTGCTGGTGCGTGTTGCTGCAGAAGGAGCGTATGACTGTGCGTGGAGGATGGTGACATTGCTGGCCATGTTGAAATCCTGTCCGTTTGCGTGGAGGTGCTATTGATTGCTGGTGTGGGTGGAGGTTTGCGTGGAGGTAAAACAGTGTTGTGCGTTGAAATTTGACAACGTGGTTTATGCAAATCGCTGGTTTATGCAATCGCTGGTTTATGCAGTTTTTTTTTTAAATGCTGGTTTATGCCTTTGAACAAGTCGATATGCCTTTGAACGCTGGTTTATGCTGAACGCTGGTATTAAGAAGTCTTTTTTGTTTTTTAAAAACAAATCGATTTTGGAGTTTTGTAAAAATAAAAAAAAGGTCAAATAAAATCGATTATATTTACATGGAGGTAAATCGATATGCATATTTACATGTCATATACAAATAAGGTCTGCGTGGAGGTAAATCGAATAAGGTCAAATAAGGTCAAAAAGGTCTGCGTGGAGGTAAATCGAATAAGGTCAAATAAGGTCAAAAAGGTCTGCGTGGAGGTAAATCGATAATTTTTAAATAATCGATTTAAATTGGGGATTATTTAAATTGTAATATACCATTTGCATATGGTATGAAAGCAAAGGCATATAAGTGCATATGGCAGAAATTTGTATGTGAAGTACAAAGGGCAGATATTTGTTTGTTTTTTTTTGGCAAGGGAAATTTTTTTAATCAAATTTTATTTAAAGTTGGATTTGGAGATTGTTTGTTTTAAACAAGATGGCGAAAACTCAAAATGCCCGGTTTGAAATTGAGAAGTTCAATGGCAAAAACAACTTCGAGATCTGGAAGGTAAAGATGCATGATCTCCTGGTACAACAAGGCGTGGCGAAAGCGCTGTTGGGGAAAAGCAAAAGCCTTCTTCCTTGACGGAGGATGAATGGGATGAGTTGGATGACAGAGCTCTGAGCGCAATTCGGTTATGTCTGGCGGATGACGTTCTGTTCAACATTGTGTCAGAGAAGACCGCCGCAGGCCTGTGGTCGAAGCTTGAGAAGCTCTACATGAAGAAATCCTTGACAAATCGGATTCTCCTGAAGCGACAGCTTTATGGTTTGCGAATGAAGGAAGGTACCTCGATTACTGACCATCTGAATGTTTTCAATACTCTATTGGTACAATTACAAAGTCTAGATGTAAAATTTGATTCAGAGGATAAGGCAATAACTCTATTGTGTTCATTGCCCGAATCGTGGGATCACTTTGTTACTTCCATAAGCTTTAGTACTGCAGACATCCTTGATTTTGACGATGTGGTTGGAGCTTTGTTGTCCGAGGAGACCAGGAAGCGGTCGAATGCTGACACCTCTACATCAGAGGCAATGATGGCTAGAGGTCATTCTAGAGAAAGACGCTCTGGTAAGCACAGCGATTCGCGTTCAAAGTCGAAAGGGAAGAAGAGCAAAGTAAAGTGCTAGTTTTGTGGCAAATCGGGGCACTTGAAGAAAGACTGCTGGAAGAGACAAAAAACAGAGAAGAAAGGAGACTCTTCGACAGAGAAGAAGGAAGCAAACACGACAGATACAGGTTCGGCATCTGGTTCAGGTATGAGCGACGAAGTGTTGTCTGTTAATATGTCAAATCATGATCAACATTGGTTGTTAGATTCCGGTGCATCAAACCACATGTGTATTCATAGAGAATGGTTTAAGACGTATAGATCACTTAATGATGGAGTCGTGTACATGGGTAATGATGTCACATCTAATATTGTTGGGATAGGAAGTATACAACTGCAAATGTTTGATGGCACAACTAAATTGTTAAAAGATGTGAGACATGTTCCAGACTTAAGAAAAAATCTAATTTCTTTAGGAGCATTGGATACGAATGGATATAAAACTGTAATTCAAGGTGGAGTTATGAAAATCTATAAAGGTATCTTACTAGTAATGAAGGCTAAGAAAGTAGGAAATCTGTTTCAGTTAGAAGGAAGTACAGGGTCAGATTTTATGTCTACTATGTCTGAACATGACAGTAGTTCCATTCACTTATGGCATCAAAGATTGGGGCATATGAGTGAAAGAGGGTTGAAAATTTTGGCTGATCGCAAGTTACTTCCAAATCTGAAGTCTGGAAAGTTAGATTTCTGTAAACATTGTCTATTTGGCAAACAAAGTAAACAAAAATTTAAAACAGGCAAACATACTAGTAAAGGCATACTTGATTATATCCATTCAGATGTTTGGGGTCCAGCACCTACAACGTCATATGGTGGCTCGTCATATTTTGTGTCGTTCATTGATGATTTTTCTAGGAAGGTGTGGGTCTTCATGATGAAAAAGAAGTCTGATGTTTTTACAATTTTCAAACAGTTTAGAGCATTGGTAGAAAACATCACTGGTAGAACTATAAAGTGTTTAAGAACTGACAATGGTGGTGAGTTTACTTCCAAGGAGTTTGACAGCTATTGCAAGGATGCAGGGATCGAGAGACATAAGACCACGGTTTATACTCCTCAGCAAAATGGAGTTGCTGAACGCATGAACAGGACTCTTTTGGAGAGAGCAAGGAGTATGCTGAGTAACGCTGGTTTGCAGAAGGAGTTGTGGACGGAAGCGGTGGCAACAACTTGCTATGTGATAAACCGATCTCCATCGACGGCAATAGACTGCAAGATTCCGCAAGAGGTATGGAAAGGACACCCTTGTGACTATTCTAAACTCAGAGTATTTGGTTGTGTTGCATATGCTCTAGTGCCTAAACATCAGCGAACTAAATTAGATCCAAAGTCTAAAAGGTATATATTTGTTGGGTATGGTGTTGGAACAAAGGGATATAGATTGTGGGATCCTACTACCCGCAAAATCATCATCAACAGAGATGTAAAGTTTAATGAATCCTCTCTTGTACAGTTAGATGTAGATAGTAAATTGAAACAGGATGATGTATTTGACTTTCAGCACATTCAGTTTGATAGCACTTCTAATGATAGTCATGATGACCATAGTTCAGATACTAGTCATGAACAGGTTTCAGAATCAGAACATGAATAGGGTTCAGGTTTAGATCATGAACAGGTCTCAGATACTGATCGGCAAGAAGTTCCTACAGATGGTAGTCAGCCAATTGCGGAAGCACCAGAAACATCCTTAAGGAGGTTGACAAGAATCAAACGGCCACCGAGAAGGTATGATGATTATGTTACTTCAGTTGCATTTACTGCTAATGACGATGAACCTCTGTGCTATCAGGAAGAAATATAAGGTTCGAAAAGTGACAAGTGGAAAGAAGCCATGAAGGACGAAATGATGGCCTTAAGTAAGAACGGCACATGGGATCTGGTTGAGCTTCTGAAAGACAGGAAAACTGTGGGGTGTAAATGGGTTTTCAAGCTGAAACGGGGTGTGAATGATACGGAGGACAGGTACAAAGCGCGACTGGTTGCAAAAGGGTTTTCTCAGAAAGCCGGTATTGACTTTCATGAGATTTTTTCACCAGTGGTTAAAATTGTTTCAATTAGAATTGTGTTAGCATTAGTGGCTTTGCTTGATTTAGAGTTACAGCAACTAGATGTTAAGACTGCATTTTTACATGGAGATTTAGAGGAGGAAATATATATGGAACAACCAGAAGGGTTTGTTCAGCATCGCAATAAGAAATTTGTCTGCAGGCTCAAGAAGTCATTGTATGGTCTGAAGCAGTCGCCTCGACAGTGGTACAAGAAATTTGATTCTTTCATGCTGAGTCAAAAATATATAAGAAGTGAATATGATCATTGTGTTTACTTTAAGCAGTTAAGTAATGGCATGTTCATTATCTTAGTGTTGTATGTTGACGATATGCTTTTAGCAAGCAAAAGCGTTGAAGAAATCAACAGGTTAAAGACTCAGATGGCAAGGACATTTGATATGAAAGATCTAGGAGCAGCAAGACAGATTTTGGGCATGGAGATTTTCAGAGACAGGAGTAATGGTAAGCTGTGGCTATCACAACAGAAGTATGTTGAGAAGATACTTTTGAGATTTGGTATGAATAATGTGAAGCCTGTGTCAGTCCCTTTAGCTTCCCACTTTAAGCTTTCTTCGAGTTTATGGCCTAATACAGATGAAGAAAAGGATTATATGTCTCGAATTCCATATGCCAATGTAGTAGGGTGTTTGATGTATGCGATGGTTTGTACTCGACCAGATATTTCACATGCAGTTGGGGTTGTCAGCAGGTACATGGAAAATCCGGGTAAAGAACACTGGTCAGCAGTGAAATGGGTGCTTCAGTATTTGAGAGGCACAAGTAGTTATTGTATCACTTACAATAAAAGCAGTGAATATGTTTGTGGATATGTTGATTCCGATTTTGCAGGTGATTTGGATAAGAGAAGGTCAACTTCAGGGTATGTCTTTACTCTTGCAGGTGGAGCTATTAGCTAGATGTCAAAGCTACAAAACATTGTTGCTTTATCCACTACTGAAGCAGAATACATTGCTGCTTCGCATGCTTGCAAAGAGGCGGTTTGGTTGAAAGGTTTGCTTGGTGAGTTTGGTAGGTTACAGGACAACATCAGGTTACTTTGTGATATTCAAAGTGCAATACATTTGGCTAAGAATCCGGCCTATCATATTAAATCAAAGCATATTCCAATTAAGTACCATTTTGTAAGACAGGTTATTACTGAAAGGGGAGTCTCTCTTGAAAAGGTGCATACAAAGGAAAACTGTGCAGACATGTTCACGAAACCAGCTTTGTTGGAGAAGCTGCGTTGGTGTTTGGCTTCTCTTGGCTTGCAGAAAAGATAAAATAATAAAGAACAGGGCATCAGGCTAATTGTTGTCAAGGTGGAGATTGTTGAGATTTTCTGTTTTATTAAAATAGTCAAAAATCTCAGTAGGTGACAAAAATTAGGAATTTGTTGCTAGATTAGCTCCAGGTTGTTGGGAGGGAGTTAATGCATCCTAAATTTGAGTTGAGAGGATTTATGAGGCAGTTAGATTCTCCTTGCTATAAAACAGGTATCCATACGGATTGTTTTGAGGGTGTGAGAGTTTGTAATCTCCTGTTTGATTAATAAGATTGCCAATGCCCTGTTGTGTGGACGTAGCCCAGATTGGTTGGGTGAACCACGTTAAACCTCTGTGTTTCCTGTGCATGATTTATTTGCTGTGTATTTTGTTTAATCTGCTGTGCTTCTGATCTCCAACACTAACTTAGTTTCCTGTGCGCTGGTTTGCCTCTGGCCGCGAAACCTGAGCTTTAATGGCTCTGGAGAGGACCTACAGAGTTTAAACTTTGTTTATTTAATGAAAACACTGTTGTATGTCTTCTCAGCCCTTTCTTCATGGGTTTGGCTCTGAAAACGGTCTTTTCCTGTCTTTCTGTAGCTGTACTAAGACTTTGAATCATGGTTGTCTTCCACCGCTCGTACTCTACAAACACGCAACATAGTAATGAAATCCATGCATGGGGAGGTGGATGGAGTGGAGACTCGTGAGTATGTGGTGCAGTGGCGGAAAAAAATGGTGGAACAATGGTTTTATGTGAAATGACCGTGAAAAATGAAACGTTATGGTGAAATACAACAGATAATAGGGTTTGGGGTAACAATGCAGAAGGGTCGTTCGATCATGGCCTGGGGTCGTAGATCAATGGCGGAGATCAACCGTGGAATGACATATGAGAAATTGGCGGAATGCATATAGAACATTAGATTTTAATGCAAAGTGCAGAACTTTAGACTATGGAGGAAATGCGTGAAATGTAATGGAATGCACGTATGAGGTGGGACCCAATACGGAAATCACAATCGCGGATCGGAGCGGGAAGACAGGGGTGACACATTTTGGAGGTCCCGATTGTGATTGAGGGCGGGAAGCAATTGAATTATGGCTGCTAGATCTGGCGAAGGGATGGACGGCTCAGATGTGGTCGAGGAATCGCAATCTCAAGGAGCAAGGGGAAGACGCGACGGAAAATGCGATTGTGATTAGGCGGTGATCGCGATTGAGCATTGGCCATTGGATCTGGGGACCAGATCGATGGCTCACATTCAATCGGAGGGAAAAAGTGATCGGGCGGATCGAAGGTCAGGGACCAATCGCAATCGCAAGTCAGAGCGGGATGTAATCGCAGCGTGGAGCAAAGAACTTGCAATTACGATTGGAGGAAAGGCTGCAATTGCGATGGAGCGATTAGCGCTGGGCCGTTGGATCAACGGGGGGAAAATCAACGATGGAGGATGCGATCGGGAGATCGCAATCGGGGAAAACCAAACTGGCACCGCTTCGAAGTTTCGATTGCGATCGGGAGGGGAGAGCGATTGGCGCTTAAGGTTTAAAATGCTTGGTCTTAATGCTAAGGGTGTACGTGGGGAAGTGGTTGGGGCTTAGCGGAAAAGGGGCTAGGCCCTTATATGGTCGGAAAGTGGGTTTTCAACCCTTTTTAATGCATTTCAAGGCCTAAGAAGGGCAACGATAGGGAGGCAAAGGGGGGAAATGGGAAAACAGAGGTACAATGAGATTCCATGAGGATTTTGGGGAATTTTAGGATGGTAAGGGGGAGTTTAGAGGGAACAAAGGAGACTTTGAAAAAGAGAAAAAGGAGTGAAATGAAGCATTTTTCATGGGTATCAAGGTAGGAATAAAGCCTTTTGGAGCATAATTATTTATCAGCAAGGCTTATTGACTTCAAATAGCAGAGGGAAACAGTCAAAGGGAGGGAACATGAGAAGGCTTCAAGGATGATGTGTTTTCAAGGGAAATGCATTCCTTGAAGGCTCACAAAACAAACTAGCCCCTTGCTTTCTTGCCAAGGAATTCATAAGGGGCTAACAGTGGCTCCACATGGGGATGGCTTCTTCTTGAAGGAGCCAACAATTCAGAAATTGATCTTTGGTGTAGGCTAGACGCCTACTGCTATAAGCCATCATTTCTTCTTTGATTTTCAGTTGCCACAAATATGTTAGATCAACAAAACATCCCAACAATCTACCCACCCTTCCTACAATTCTAGCATTTTTCTTCTAGGGTGCATTTGAACTAGAAGACCCTTTACATCATTTATTTTTACAACAGAAAATAAACCTATTCTAAATCTACCCTTATTGCTCCCTGAGACCAGATTAGACTGTTGGTCTCATATGTTTCTCTACCTAATCTAATATCAACTGGGATTAGACTATCCAGCAGATTTCTTCTCTATATTCTACAACAGAAATTTAAAAATAGCCAAACTAGGATTAGACAGTCTATTTTGTTGTTGATCCAAGGCATAAAAGCAATTGCACATGGATGGAAAATTGCTGAAGACTGAAAACAAAACTGGAAGGCTTGAAATCTGAAGCTTGAAGTATCCTTCTTTCTTTTTGTGACTCAAGTTTTGAGCATATCCGAGTCACTCTTTTCCTCATTTTCAGCTCTGGTTTTGGGCATACTAGAGCTGATTCTTATTTTTCTTTGCTAGTCCATATTTTGAGCATGTTAGGACCAGCTGCTTTGTTTTATATCATAGGTTCATGTTTTGGGTATGGATAAACCTCTCCTTTCTCTCTCATTTTTTTTTTTTTTGAAAACAACACTGCAATGATATATACAATGGAGAATGAAACTGGAAACTGAAATTTAGCAGAAGTAATGCTTGAGCATCCTGCCATTGACAGGACCCCCAAACAGCTCTGTACCATCAAGTTCTTGTAAGAAAAATGCATTAGGACCCACAGTGGCTTGGATGATATACGGAACTTGCCACAAGCTGTCAAACTTGCCATGTTTACCTTTGTCCTCTCTTCTTGAGTCCCATTTCAGAACTTTGTCTCCAAATTTGAAGTCTGAAGCTTTGGTTCTTTTGTCAAACTGTCTCTTTATGTTTTCCTGAACTTTGACAGCTCTGTTATAAACCTGCTCCCTTGTTTGCTGAATATGGATCGTTTCATTTATCCTCCTCACCATACTGTCTTCTTCTGATTGAATCTCTTGGACAAGCTTTATCACAGGCACCCCCAAACTAGTAGGAAAAACTGCTTCTGTCCCATAGACAAGATGGAATGGTGACATGCCAATGGAATTTTTTGTTGTGAGCCTGTCAGCCCACAAAGCATGCACCAAATTTTTGTGCCATGACTTTTTGTTTTCTTCCAGCAGCTTCTTAACGATAGTGACCAGGCTTTTGTTAGATGATTCAGCTAATCCATTACCCTAAGGGTAATAGGTAGTTGAATGACTCAGTGCTATTCCATACCTGTGACAAAAATCAACCATTTTCTTGGATCCAAAAGCAGTAGCATTGTCAGTGATTATTTTTCTTGGACAGCCAAACCGAGAGAGGATGTAATCTTCTAGGAACCTAATGATAACAGAATTAGTGGCATTCCTAGTGGGTATGGCTTCTATCCACTTAGTGAAGTAGCCTGTGGCTGTTAACATCCATTTGTGTTGTGCCAAAGAGGCTGGGTGAATTTCTCCTATAAAATCTAGGCCCCATTGCATAAAAGGACCTTCAACCATGATAGGCTATAAAGGGAGGGGGAGGAGTTTTCTCTTGCCTTCGAAAATCTGGCATTTGTAGCAGGCTGTTATCATCTTATGGATATCACTAAAGAGTGTAGGCCAATAATAACCAGCCCTGAATATCTTATTTGCAGTGGCTTTCCAACTCAGGGGGCCTCCACATTCTCCAGCATGAAACTCTTGTTTGATTTCCTCAGCCTCAGCTTCAGGCAAACATTTCAGAAATAGGCCATTCGGATTTTTCCAAAACAGGTTTTCATTTAGAATGCAGTAATTTCTGGCTTTAAGTTTTGTGAATCTGGCCTTATTTTTCGACAGCTCTGGTGGAGCATTCATATTGGTGAGGACGTAAAGGATATCGGAATACCAGGGAGAGCTCTGAAATTTCTCTTCAACCGTGTGGTCGGGTAATCCTTCTTGCTCATCTAAGGCAGCTACCATATTAATGTCAAAGGCCTACAGATTTGATTCAACCATTAATTTGGCTAGGCCCTACCCTTTGATCAACCTGGTGGGTTTTATTTCGAGGTCATATTCTAAAATTGTAGCAATCCATTTGCCCCTTTTCCCATCTAGGTCTTGGGACAATATATCTTTGACAACTATGTTAGGCACATAAGCTATGGTATGAGAATGCAATATGTACACCCTAAAGTCCTTTAAGGCCTTGACTAAGGCATAGGCCTATTTTTCCATTATGTTGTATTTTAAGGATGCGTCCCTTAGTGCTTTGTTGAAAAAGGCAATTGGCTGTTCCATCCCCTCTGTGTTTTTCTACAGTAAAACTGCAGCTATTGTATGCTCAGAGGTAAATGAAAATATCAGAAAATCTTTTGAGAAATATGGGCTAATCAGAATAGGAGCTTGGGTGAGTGCAATTTTTACTGATTCAAAAGATTGTTTAGCTCCAACAGTCCATTTCACTCCCACACCTTTCTTCAGCATGTTAGTCATATTCCTGAGGTGTTCAGCTAGATTGGGAATGAACCTCCTAAGGAAGTTAATTTTCCCATTGAAGGACTGTAGTTCTTTGATTTTTCTTGGGTGTCCGATCTGTAGTATTCCTTCAACTCTTTGCGGATCTATCCTAATTCCCTTTTCAAATATAATGTGGCCAAGAATCTTTCCTTCTTGCAGCCCAAATACAGTCTTTTTAGGATTTAGTGACAGACCAAACCTTCTACACTTTTCGAACACTTTCCTCAGATGTTCTAGGTTTTCTTCCTCAGTCTTGGAGTAGACTGTTATGTCATCCAAATAGATGACAATAAAGTGTCCTATTTCATCTGAAAAAGCTATATCCATTGCTCTCTGGAAGGTGGCTCCAGCATTCATCAGTCCAAAGGGCATTTTAACATACATGAATGTGCCCCATGGAGTGGTAAAAGCTATTTTGAGTTGATCTTCTGGGAGTACCAACACTTGGTTATAACCTGAAAAGCCATCTAGCAGGGAGATTCTCTTAGAGCCCACTACTTTCTGTAGGATGTGTTCCATCCTAGGCAAAGGGTAATTATCTTTTAGTGAGGCTCTATTAAGATCTCTGAAGTCTATACACAGTTTGATTTCCCCTTTTTTCTTCCTTACAGCCACTAGATCCGATACCCAATCAGAGAACCTTACAGGAACTATTATGCCTGCCTCATACATCTTTTTAATCTCCTTTTCAACTGCAGGCATTTTTTTTGGATTAATTCTACGGACTTTTTGTCTGAAAGGCTTCTCATTTTCCTTCAAAGGTATCTTGTGTTGTATGATGTTGGTGTCGTAGGCCTTTAAGTCTTCATAGCTCCATGCAAACACATCAATAAATTATTTAAAAAGATCAATGTATCTTTTTTTTACTTCCTCGGGTAAGGATTTGGCCAATTTAATCACTTTGGGCTTTTCCTTTGTGCCTATATTACATTCCTCCACGTCAGAGTCCGCGTGCTCTATGGTGGGATTTTTTTCTACGTCATCGAAGTCAAACAGGTCCTCTAGCGGTGCCAAACCTCGAGGCATGTTCTTATCTTTGGCTCGCAGCACCTCAACTTCTTCGTTTTCTGAGTTTTCATCATATGTGATTGAATTTCCAGTTTCTTCATTTAAAGCATTTATTTCTATGTTTCCAGGTGGATTTTCCTCATCCAAGGGTTTCTCACTTAGGCAATTGTCACTAGACACAGAGTCTGAATCGGAAAACTCAAACTCGTTTCTGCCTGTTAAGAAATCTTCAATCTGTTTATCTCCTTCAAAGACCTGCTAGTATTTTTCATTATCTAGCACTGCAGGTCTGAATTTGGTCTGTATTTTGATTTTCTGATCGTTTGGGGTCTGAGGGTATGAACTGGCCAGGCACACTAATCCATTTGCGATGGCGTTTTGACTCCTAGGGATAAACACTAATTTGTATTCAACAAAGGTTTTCAATATGTCCGCGGCATCATTCCTATACGCTCTTAGCTTAGGGTTCTTAGCTGTGTATTCACCGTTCACCTGTTTTATGACCAACTCTGAGTCTCCCTTCACAGTTATCCTATGGGCTCCCATTTTCTTCAACAGATTTGGGCCCAGGATTAGAGCCTCGTATTCAGCCATATTATTTTTGCACTCAAAATGCAGACTACAGGCGTGGCTCTCTGCATAAGCATTTTCCGTATTGTGTAACCATACCCTCGCCCCTGCAGTTTTTTTAGTACAGGACCCGTCAAAGTTCATCTCCCACAGGGGTTATTTCTCGATTTCGCTATCATCTCCTTCCCTGTGGTTGGGTTTTCCATTGTGCCACTTTATAGAGTCTGTACTAGGCTGTGAGCTACTCTTTTCTTTATGAAACATATGGATTTTGGAGGGCCGGTCAGATAGTTGTTCACATTCTGTGTCTCGTTCACTCAGGGCTACGTCTCCACCGCACAGTCTACAGGTTTCACTACTGTTTTGTTGTTCGTTTTCCTCTGAATCCAGAGTGGCCATTATGTTAAAGTCCATGGCCTCTGTTTATTTGTTCATGTCTCTATTATGGGATTCTGACCCTTCTAAGGATTCATCATTACAAAAGATGAAGGAGTCAAGGTCTGTATGTACAGAGTATAAAGGTGAATTTTCAGGTTTCTCAGGGCTACTGACCAGGAATTTCATCTGCGCCTCCCTATACAGTCTTCTTAGTTGGCTAAACACAGGGATTGTGGCATAGGCCCCATCCATCTGCATGGTACCCTGCAACTTGGCTCCCCACGATCTAGATAGTAACATGCCATACTTGGGTGGCACGTCTGCCACCACAACATCCATGACCATACATTTAGCAGGAATCTGAGTGAGACTCACACATAGGTCTTTAATTAGGCCAAGGCATTTTACTCTACTAGAGTCGAATGAATATAAGTCTTTGTAAGGACGGGTTATCTCTAGGCCTAGTCTTTCCATGACTACCTTAGGCATTAGGTTGTGTGATGCTCCAGAATCATGCATTGCATTATGAAGAATTTTTTCATGAATGTTGAGACTGATATAAAAAGGTGGGACTACACCTTCCTGAAATTTTCCCTTGATATTTGGACCAAACAGAAGTGCTGGTTGATCATCATTCAGATTTACAGTGTCACTATTTTCACCTAGGTTCAAAAATCTCAAAATTTGGCCTTTATATACATCTTGAGTGGCCAGCTCAGAAAGTGGTACAGAGATCTTAATCTTTGCAATCTCACTTTCGAAATTGAAAGTGGACTGACTCTTGGAAATTTTCAATTCTGTTTTATTAGCCACTGCCCTGGTGGCTGAATCAGTGGGTTGCTTCTCATTAGTTACAGGGTTAGGGACAGTTTTATCAGGAGCACTAACTGCAGTGCTAGTGCTGCTAGTGGGTTGGTTTTTATCATATTTTTGGTTGTCTTTTTCTTTTTCCTTCCCAAAACATTCAACTGATGGTTTGCTATTTTCAGAAGTTGCTTTAGAAGGTTTTTCAGGCCTTTTCTTGATGGTAACCTCAGGAGCTTTGGGTTTGGAGTTATCTTGGTTCTTTTTTCTCCTAAGTTCATATTTCTCCCTGACCTGCATAATAGCATCTTCAAATCCAAGCCTGTAATCTTCATATTTCAATCTTTCCTCCTCCCAATCTGAAGGTGAGGGCTGATCTTCTTCTGAATAACAGTTATGGATTGAGTCTTCTACTTCAAACATTTTTATCGTATTCCCTTCAGAATCTTTTATGATTCCCTCATCTTCATCAAGAAATTTCTCTTGGAATGGGGGAATAACTTGTTGGTCTGACTCTCTTTTTCTGTTGATAGTGTTGTTGTTCCTTCTAAAGTTTTGGTTCTGGTTTTGGTTTTGGTTTTGGTTATTGACTGTGACAACCATTTTTTCCACCATTTGTTGTAGCTCTTCCATGTTTTTGGATAGTCTGTCATAATTGGAATCAGATGTGGAGGCTACATTGTCATATTTATATGTTACTCTCTTCTCATACCTTAGTCTTGCTCTTTCTTCAATCAGATTGGCCTCTATGTTCACTGCTCCTTTCTGCATGTCTTCCAATGTGTTGTACTCTTTATCCCTAAGCTCATATGCCATGTCAGCATCAAAACCTTCGGGGTACTTTGTTAGAGCCATGCCTTGTGGAGGCTTCATATGTGGGGGGAGGGCATTGTAAATGCTATTAAATCTTTTTGTGTAATCATGGACACTCTCTCCCATGTTTCTTTTGAGGGTCATGTATTCCGCTAAGATTTGGCGAGGATTAGCCCTAACTTCCCATTTGTTGATGAAAGTCTGATATAACGCAAGAAGATATTGGATGCTACCCGGAGGCAGGCCTTTAAACCATTTCTTCACATCACCTCCCAATATTTGGGCAAAGATTCTCATTTTGAATATATCATCATGTATTTCCATGTAGTCAAAAGAGTCTTCCATCTTATCTATATGTGCCTGGGCTGTGATGGACTCTTTGGCAGTGAAATGTGGGATCTTTGATTGATAATCATTTGGTAGGGGTACTAGAGGCTGAGGTAACATCAAAGGTGCATACTAGGCTTCCATAATGATGTTCTGATGGGGCAAAGGGTTAACTTGAGTAGCTGGTATATGTATGACAGGGATTCTAGGACCAGCAGAGGTTTGTTGAGCAGATATAGGGTGGGATAGCCCCAAGTTTTGAGTGAAGTGTATATCCGGACGCGTGGATGGAGGGGTTCCTCTGTCCCTAGTGTGTGTACCACTTTGGGGTGGTGAAAAAAGAAGCTCAAAGTCCAGCTAATCTAGATCACTGAATGGCCTGTTTCTGGGTAACCTATTAGGTAGGTCTAGGTTAAGGTGAAAGTGTGATAGAGCTGTAAGGTCTTCTGGTGTGGAGTTAGCTCTATGGATATGACTGGAAATAGGACGTCTCCTGAAGATGCTCTCAGGGTTATCAACTATTTCAGGTGGGTTTGGATTGGGATAAGCTCTTGTATGAACGTTTCTTGAAGCCAGAATGTTGCCTTCCAACCGAGGAGCTTAACCCTACTTGTTACCTTTATCGTGGTTGATTTTCGCTATGGGGGCTGGTCTCCCAGTGGAGTCTAATGTGAACCAAGATAATCAGCAGGCCTACTGATCACCAGTGGAGTCTTTGATCTTTAGGAGCTATGGAGTCGCCAGGTGGAAGGTTTAGGGTGTTTCTAGAGGGTACACTATCCACCACAGTGCCAATGGGATGCCCCCTTTCAAGGATATATTCAAAACATGGCAAACTCTAACCAGAGATTGACTGGGAGGGATTTTACCAGATATGTCACCTCTGAAAGAGTGTGAGATCTGGAGGCTACCTGGCTCTTTCAAGGCTCTTTCCAAGAGTATGGGGAAACAGAGCAATGGTATAGGGGTTGATCCGTAAATAGGAATGTTTAACTGACAACCTAACCAGAGCTTCTAGGATTTCTGAGGTTCTTGTGATGTGGTGAGATGCAAAAGGCTCAGATAGTCTCCCACTATGGTCGCCATTATGTTGGGGTTCCCGTGTTTTGGCTAGATTGGCAAGACCAAAAGACGAGACAACATCAGAACCACTTTTAGACCTTAGGATCTATCCCTCCTAGGTCCAGAGAGGGATCTCTCTATATGAGTCAAAATGTATGTCTTTGAAGCTCTAAGTTACGATTTTAGGCTAGTTATATGCACAGGGTTTGTTTATTTGGTTAAGAGTTTGGTTGTTGGGAATCAGAGGGAAGGGTTCATCATGAGACAGGACTGGGCAAAGAAGAATTTAGGCAAAGGAGAGATAATCCAAAGGAAACCAAGTCCATTGGGTAATGGAGTCAACAAAGGGTTTACTTGCTATCAATATGCAAGCTTTCAGTTGGGCTAGTCATATAAAGCCTTAGATCCTAAAGTGATAGGGTGGTATGGGACATTAAGGACCGAGTGTGAAGGAGGGAGAACCAACTAATCCCATATATAGATCAGGCCAGAGGTCATTTAACTCCAGACCTGCTTGGACAAAATCAGAGGCAGCACAAGGGAACTTGGAAAGGCTTAATCAGAATGGAAAGATCCTAGTGAGGCAGATACAGGGTTCTAGACCTCCCAGTGTTCTTAACATATTCCATTAAATCCTAACAAGAACATCTAAAAACAGATTTCATTAATTCATACATCAGCTAGTAGGCAACAACATCCACTACACTGGTTAAATAAATCGAAATCAATATCTAGATAAACACATTAAGCAGAAAACATAAAGGACTAGGAGAGTAGCAACATAAGGCACCTAACAAGGGTGAATCTTATGCCAAATTTCTGATGCGAGCCAGATGAAATAAACACAGAGATAGAAAAACATCACCGTAGCTTTAGATCAGGATCCAATGAAATGTGCTTATCATATTAAACATCAACACCAATCAGCTACAACATAGCCAATAACTTGGTCATTCTGTCTGAATACATCTTCCTCAGCCTATCTTGCAACTATACACATAGAACTTATCTCAAGAGAAACTGCTTGCACTTCTCTGCTATCTCATCAACAACCTTACAATAGTTTCTTTACTGAGTTTTATAGAAAAGATGAGCCGAGGAGGTAGGTGAAATACTAATGAAAAATTCAAAACAGAGAAAGAAGGAGATGACCGAAGCCTATTCTGTTTTAACTCTCTGCACTTATTCCTGGTACCTTTAGAACGAAGGAGTGACTTTCTCCAGCCTCCATTTACTCTATCATGGTCTTGATGTAATTCGACTGCAGTAGTACTCTGTAGTACTATGGTAAATAAACAAAACGGTGCACGAACGACTGGATGGTCTACCATACCACATTAACAACTGCTTTAGTAGCATAGGACGGTGGTCAGGGCAGAAATTTCCTTGCCAGAGCATGACATGGAGTGAAAAATGGTATGGGCACTCTGTCCTATCAAGGAGAAAAAAATTCTACTGATGTAAAACCCTGCTAACTTAGTTTCTTGTGCGCTGGTTTGCCTCTAGCCGTGAAACCTGAGCTTTAATGGCTCTGGAGAGGACCTAAAGAGTTTAAAATCTGTTTCTTTAATGCAAACACTATTGTATGTCTTCTCAGCCCTTTCTTCATGGGTTTGGCTCTGAAAAAGGTCTTTTCCTGTCTTTCTGTAGCTATACTGAGACTTTGAATCATGGCGGTCTTCCGCCGCTCATACTCTACAAACACGCAACATAGTAATGAAATCCATGCATGGGGAGGCATATGGAGTGGAGAATCGTGAGTATGTGGTGCAGCGACGGAGAAAAATGGTGGAACAGTGGTTTTATGTGAAATGACCATGAAAAATGAAACGTTATGGTGAAATACAACAGATAATAGGGTTTGGGGTAACAATGCATAAGGGCCGTTCGATCATGGCCTAGGGTCATAGATCGACGATGGAGATCAACCATGGAATGACATATGAGAAATGGGCGGAATGCATATAGAACATTAGATTTTAATGCAAAGTGCAGAACTTTAGACTATGGAGGAAATGCAAAGGAAATGCGTGAAATGTAATGGAATGCACGTATGAGGTGGGACCCAATACGGAAATCTCAATCGCGGATCGGAGCGGGAAGACAGGGGTGACACATTTTGGAGGTCCCGATTGTGATTGAGACCGGGAAGCGATTGAATTATGGCTGCTAGATCTGGCGGAGGGATGGACGGCTTAGATGTGGTCGGGGAATCGCAATCGCAAGGAGCAAGGGGAAGACGCGACGGAAAATTTGATTGCGATTAGACGGTGATCATGATTGAGCGCTGGCCGTTGGATCTGGGGACCAGATCAACGGCTCACATTCAATCGGAGGGAACAAGCGATCGGGCAGATTGGAGGTCAGGGACGAATCGCAATCGCAAGTCGGAGCGGGGGGTAATCGCAGTGCAGAGCAAAGAACTTGCAATTGCGATTGGAGGAAAGGCTACGATTGCGATGGAGCGATTAGCGTCGGGCCGTTGGATCAATGGGGGAAAATCAATGATGGAGGATGCGATCGGGAAATCGCAATCGGGGAAAACCAAAGTGGCACCGCTTCGAAGTTCCGATTGCGATTGGGCAGGGAGAGCGATTGGCGCTTAAGGTTTAAAACGCTTGGTCTTAATGCTAAGGGTGTACGTGGGGAAGTGGTTGGGGTTTAGCGGAAAAGGGGCTAGGCCCTTATATGGTCGAAAAGTGGGTTTTCAACCCTTTTTAATGCATTTCAAGGCCTCAGGAGGGCAACGATAGGGAGGCAAAGGGGGAAAATGGGAAAACAGAGGTACGGTGATATTCCATGAGGATTTTGGGGAATTTTAGGAGGGTAAGGGGGAATTTAGAGGGAACAAAGAGACTTTGACAAAGGGAAAAAGGATTGAAATGAAGCATTTTGCATGGGTATCAAGGCAGGAATAAAGCCTTTTGGAGCATAATTCTTTATCAGCAAGGCTTATTGACTTCAAACAGCAGAGGGAAACAGTCAAAGGGAGGGAACATGAGAAGGCTTCAAGGATGATGTGCTTTCAAGGGAAATGCATTCCTTGAAGGCTCAAAAACAAACTAGCTCCTTTCTTGCTTGTCAAGGAATTCATAAGGGGCTAACACATATCATCCCCAACAAAATGGAGCAGTCGAAGCTTTTAATAAATTCTTGGAGCACGCACTGACTAAGGTATATAACACCATTCGCAGTGACTGGGACGTGTGCATCTCATCTGTTCTGTGGGCCTACCGAGCCACCTGTAAGAATTTGACAGAGAAAACACCATTTAGGATGGTCTATGGAAAGGAGGCCATTATTCCCATGGAATACATTGCTCCTAGCCTATGCATCGCAACCTTTACAGATATGGCGGAGCCAGATATCATGGAGGAGATGTTAGTGCAGCTTGTGGCTTTGGAGGAAGATCGTTTCATTGTTAATTTCCATCCGTAGGTTCAGAAGGCTCGAGATAAGGAATGGAATGATCGACATATTTGACAAAACACTTTTTCGGAGGGTGAATTATGTCTACTGTATGATAGCCAATTTGCAAAACACCCGAGGAAGTTCCGACAACACTGGCTAGGGCCCTATGAAGTTAAAGCAATCACGGATGGTGGAGCTGTTAGGTTAGCCACCTTGTGCAGCGATATGCTTCTCGGCTATGTCAATGTCAACCGACTCAAACCGTATCGGATCAAATGACTATATGGCCAGAGTAGCAGTATGAAGTGGGGTATGCCCACCAAGGAAGAAAATAATGGAAGGTACCATGGTACGCACAGGAAGTGGCCATAGGTTTGGAAGCTCGAAGGGGTGTGCCAAAGGCATAGGCATATGTTCAGAACACAACAGGTGTGCTGGACATGTTAGTCATCAATAATTTTTACTATCTGTAGATGACTAAATAACAGTCCTAGATTTCTAAAAACAATATTCCTAAATATTGTGAGTTTTAGAAATCTCACTGCCTTCATTATCCTTATCACAAATTTTTTATTATTCTACTATTTTATCATTCCATGGTTAACCTTCCATTCCTAAAGGGCCCCTCATAGGCTTATGCCACTCTTTTATTTTCTATTTTCGCACCTATAACCCCAACACTCTATTTTGCCTTTGCCTCACTCCTTCACTTTCCATCTAGGGTTACCAATCAGCCTATTCATTCCCATGTTCATCAAGTTCCTAAAACCTTGATGGTCTCAAAACTACCTCTATAGGCTCTTTGGATCAATCAAGTACATCAATTTCTATATATTCAAATACATCAATTGTTCAAAAACTCTGTTTTTACACTATTAATATCCCAAGCCTAATTTTAGTCAAAGACCAAGTTAAAACCCTCCCACTATATCATTAGGGTTTCATAGGTTGTAGGGTCTTAATTGGTGTCTTAAGATCTGTTCTTCTTATGCTAGAACCTGGTTCAAATGAAAAACAAGATCAGCACATGGTTGTCAAGAAAGATGAGAAAAATATCCTAAGAAGACCACTCTACTAATTTCAAATTCTGCAAGAGATAAATGAGAAATTTTGACAATTCTGCAGGAGCGTTAAAGTGAATAACAAAAGAAAATTGGTAAGGTAATAGGCCTGCTCCAAAATGAATACATTCACAGCAAAGAGAGAAGAAGAAATTTGTGTTCAAGAAGAATCAGGGTTATTAAGCCTGACTGGGCGAGCAGTGTGCTAGGTAGGGATCTAGTGCAACAAATCACATTGAGAAAGCATCCCAGAAACCTAGGGTTTTGGTAAGATGGTCAAAGGAGGTAAAATGAAGATATTAGACCTCCATGATGACAGAAAAAGGAATATATTAAATGGCTACTGTGTATGTCATCCCAAAGTTTTCCAAAGTGACATTCCTCACTGTTTCAAAGGACAAAGAAGTAAAGAATATCACTGAGAGGAGGATAAAATTATCATTTTAAGTTACTCACACTCAGTGGTAAAAGGGATAAAAACAAAGTGTTGAGCTCTAAGAGGGAAACCCAAGGTGAATGTAAGGTTTCTGTTGTGTAGTTGAATATATCAAACTTCAGGAATATCAGAAAAGGCTAAGTCAGTATGTTATGGCACATGCAAATCAGAAGTGGCCAAAAGAGAAGGTAGCAAGAAAGATTTGAATTATGTAGTGTTTTTCAAAGGTGAGTTTATCATGACTAAGGATCAGTGAGAAAGTTGAAGACATGGTTTTCAGTCACCTGCCAAGGACAAAGTAATTTGATCTTCAAGGTAAGAACAAAGGAAGTGTTGAAGATATTGCTTTATGTTTAAAATTCCTAATGTTTTCAAGGGTAAATTTATCATGTTTCAAAGATCAAATGGAAGAGCCTTTTCAAGGTTCTCATAATCACCTATCAAAAAAGGAGTTAAAAGGCATAAAGAGGCTAAAGGGAAGTCAGCTTTTCCATTTAAGAAAACCTACTTACAAACAATGCAAAGGGTCAGTAAGAAAAGGTGAGGAAGACAAGTTTAATATTATGATGGAAAACACAAAAATCTTGGAATATCCTCCTAAGTGAAATCCCTAGAGAAAATATCAAATGAATATGTTAAACTCCCGAAGAGAAAAGGCCAAGTAAGTTTTTGTTCACCTGCAGAAAAAGGGCCAAAGAAATATCAGTGAAAGGTCAAAAGGCTTGAAACATTAGAAAAGTGGGTTTTACATTTGAAATTAAGTTTCTAAAACCTATAAAGGCCCTCTTCACCTTTTAGCAACTCATTCTTCTCTTACAAAGATCATCAAAGGTAATTGAAGAGATAATTGTGAGTTTATCACAAATTTGGGCAAGTTCAGAAGCGTTGCACACCTAGGAAATCTCCCCATGCAAAATAGCTCTGTGTTGCGTGCCTATAAGTGCGCGTTGCGCGTTTCAACGTCCAAACCCGATAGCTCGTTTGAAAACTCCGCGTGTAACCTTGCCCGACATACCCAAAAGTGTGTTCAGCCTGTGTTGCTGCACGTTCAGCGCTACACCTTCTTCCCACCCAACTGCCTATTTGTGTTCACATGCTGCGCATTTAAGCCGACATAATGAGACCCGAAAATGCGTTCAACCCGTGCCACTGTGTGTTTAGCGCTACACCCTCGGCTGACCCGAAAGCGTGTTCAGCCACAAACAACATGTTCAGGTGCTATGAGTTTGGCCAGGAGGGCGTCTACACCTATTAAAATGCTCAAATTCCATGAAAATCGCTCTAAGTCATCATCAAAGAGTCCTCAAAACATCTTTGAGAGGTAAGTGGATGTCAAGCCTTTCTCCAAAGCATTTATGGTGATTTTTTATTGAGGGAATGAAAACCTAAAGAGGAAAAGCTAAGTTCATGATAAAACACTGATTAAGCCTTCCTTCATCTCCAAATAAAGAAATATTAGTTGAAATAGGGGTGAATTAGGGTGGCTGTAGTGGTTTGAGATTGATCATCCATCCAAGCTAAAAATAGCTCTGTCCATCACATTGCCCTTTTTTATTTTCAATTTTACATAAGTGCTAAGTGTGTCGAAGCAGCGTTATTTTGTACAAGTCAGCAGAGTGGTCATCAATTTTGTCTCACTTTACCTCTCACTCACATTCATACACCCTACCCTGACTCATTTACTCCTCCACTTGCAAAAAACTGTGTTTTCTCATCACCATCTCATTTACCCTCTTCATATGATTTCACAAGAAAAGTTAGGGTTTTGGTTTTCAAGGCAACAGTGAAGTCAAAATGTCAAGGGAAGGTAATAATGACAGTTGTGAGGGACGCCAAGGGCCTAGAAGACATCAGCGCAGAGGTGGAAGAATAAATAGGTTTGAGTCACTAAGCACCGTGGAGTTGATGGCCTCTCCTATGACAGTTTCATGTTTCCAGAATGTGGGGTTTTTTAAATTTTTTGAAAGAGTACAATAGGTACAAATTCATCCTGATTTGACCAGTCTTTCTATCCTTAACCTTCATGACAATCAAGTAAATTTAGCAGGGGTAAAATTTGAGCTATCTTCAAATACCATTTCTATGGCCACTGAGATATCTAGTGTGGGAGAAAGGTGGTTCAAGCAGACTAATTTGGACCCAAGCCACTATGAACCTTTCCTAAAACCTAGATACAAATATGACTACAAGTCCATTTTCCCTTTTCACATTTGTTGGAGAGATATGCGCCCTTGATGAGAATCATCATGAAATATTTTACATGTGAGGGAAGGTTTTCTAGGCTTTATTCAGACCACATAAGATTTCTCATGCACTTCACCAGGGAAAAGGTGCTACATTTTCCCTATTATCTCTATAGGAGTATTGATAAGATGTCTTATATTGTTTAAAAGAGACACCCTTCACAACAAATGCATAGCCTCTTTCACCATTCTCTCATCAAGATGGTTGTAATGCATCAATTAGAGCAAAGGGGTATTCCATGGGAGGTTTTCATTTCCCATGAGGTCTTCACAAACCCACAACCCCATCCTCAACAAAATGTGCCCTCATCATCTGATCCTCCTATCCTCACTCCTCCACCATCTCCTGATGAGCATGTTTCACCATCCACCCATGTACCTGTTGAGCCTCAAAATTGTGCTTTCCTTCACTTCATTTTACCTCATTTTCCCTTGTCCATTGCTATCTTAGACCCAATTGATCAATGAATATAGTTAAAATTACTTCTAGAATGATTTACATGACTGACTTGTTAAATTTTGTGATTTTTTCCATTATAAAGCATTTTGACCAGAACTAGTTGCAGAATGCAGACATTCCGTAGCTAACCGGCGATTCTGCAGCTGCCTTCATGTTTGAGTATGTTCCAGGTGGCCTCTTGAGAAAAACCGCATATGGGCATGATCCACGTCATGTCTACATGGTTCGTTGTTCATCATGGAGGAAGAAACGAATTCTGGGTATGGTTTTGAACGTGGGGAACACATTTAGGAAGGAAGACTTCTATTAGGACTGTCTCAGTCCAGATGTCTTTTCCTCTTCACGCAGCCACTTCAAAGAGTCCTAAATTGATTCCGATAAGGAAAGACAGTGTTCCTGAATTATTGCAATTATTGTTATGTGCATTTGCTTTATAAACGCTTGGGAGACCGAGAGCTATGTTAGAGATTTTATGTTAGATTTGATGCTAGATTTTGTTTAAACTCTGTGCTACATTTCTGAAGATGCAGAGTGTTATGTTCAAACTATTTCATCTTTAATGGAGCAGACCGTGTTGTTCTGAAGCGTGATTTAATTTGGAGTTGAATGCCGTCAAGTGGTAGAGGGCCCCTGCCTCTTGCACGGATTTATTTTGCGTAAATTAGATAAGTTTCTTAGCTGCCTTTTACGTTTTGCATTTGAATTAATAGTTGTTTTAAATTAGCTACTGTAGTCGTACTCATTCTAACTCTTCCACAAGAAGATGCTCTTCCAAAAGACTATAATGATGAATGTTGAATGACTATAGTATTGTAGGATTAGGAGTTGAATTTATAGTTGTTTTAACTAGCTATTGTAGTTATATTCATTCTAACTCTTCCACAAGAAGACACTCTTCCAAAAGATTATAATGATGAATGATGAATAGCTATGGTACTGTAGGATTTAGTTGTAGTTTTTGCTATTCACTATCACAGTTACACTTGTTCTAATCACTCTTCCACAAGAAGAAACTCTTCCAATAAATTCTTAAGAAGTTCAAGACATGACCGTGATAATGAATGATTTAGTTGAGTGTTTGTACTAAGTATCATCTATGTTCTTGCTCTTAAACGCTTGCCCAAGACATCATAATGACGAGTAGGGTATGGATATGATATCTTAGTTTTTCATTTTTTTTCAGTCTATTTGCTTACAATTGCACTCAATTACACAGTCATAATTGTTCTACCTCTTCCAAAAGAAGGAACTCTTCCAAAATATCACTAATGATGAACAAACAGATTATGTAACTTCATAGGATAATGCATGTTAACATAGTTAGAATGCTCCGGAGTTTCATTGCATTTAATTCATGTTCAATTACTTTATTTCGAGTTTGATGATGACTTATAGTTCAGCATTGTTCTAGATTAGTGGCATCTTAAGGTTCATTCTTGGATTAACTCATTGCACTTGCATTTCATATTCAAATTTTCATCCATTGCACAATAGATTACTTTAGTTGTTAGGATTAACAAGACAGCCTTCATTATTCACAAACCTCTTCTTGTTCTAAAATCCCTAATTAATTTATAACCATATGAACAGAAGATAACATCCTTCTAAGGCCTGAAGTATCTCTGCAATTTCCTCATCATTTTATAAACAGAGCTCTTCCTCAAAATACTACTTTGGAAAGAAATCAATAACTCTTGAGTAAAGGTTTTGTGACATTCAATTAAATTGCAGAATAGAGATAGGAGCTAGTTCTAGAATAGAAGATCTTATGATGATAACAATGTCTTTCCTCTAATTATGTTTCAGATCTCTAATCAAGGACAAAGTATTGCATCATTGTAATTTAGTTGTTTCACTGTTTATTTAGAGAATTTGCATACTTAGTGATCATTTCTCAGGTTTAGTTCGTGTTTTGAATCATTTGTTTAAAAGTCATTATCAAGCTTTGCTTTTATTTAGTCATAGTTTAGATTCAGTTTCAGTGTTTGCAATTGCATTTGTCATTTGTCATTCCATCAATTAGGCTTAACTCTGTTCTTAATCACCAGCTTCCTTCCATTAGCTTTCTAGGCATTTTCCTGCAAACATAAAACCACTAAAAGACTAAAAACATCATAAATCATCACAAAAGACCAAAAACATCATAAACCCTACACACAACGCATTAGGAAACAAGTACCTAGGTACATACAGTACACTTCACTTCAGCAGTTTACAAATCCTGGTTGACAATTAAATGAGCTCAGTTTAGGAGACTAGATTGAGACCAAACATTTTGGCGCCGTTGCCGGGGAAGTGAAAACTAGGTAACTTTTGTTTCTTAGCATCCAAAAACAATTTTATGCGTAGGGAGAGAGATTCAAGGGGAAGATTTATAAGCAGCAGAGGCAGAAGTTTGATTTCTATAACACCACTTGTTTCATCTAGATCCAGAGCTAGTACACCTTCAACTCAAACCCATCTTCCATCCTTTACTGATCCTAGACTTCTAGAAGATCTAAGGTCACCTATTCCATTAGAGAAACCTTCCACTTCATCCACTGAACCTGCCATAGAAGAAGATCCAAAAACTCTTGTTGGGGATACAAACCTTTCTACTTCCACAAGAGAGTCAACCATGGCAGAAGAAGGAGGAGGAGGAGTTGTTAATGGAGAACACACATTATTTGGAGGAGGAGGTAGAGGTAGAGGTAGAGGAGAAGGAGGAAGAGGAGAAGGAGTTAGAGGTGCAGATGGAGGAAGAGGTAGAATAGGAAGCTCTTTTGGGTTCCCTATACTTGATGAAGAAACCAATACAACCATGAAAAACATTTCACCCTCTGTTCTTCCAAACTTCTATGGACTTAAAACTGAAGATCCTGAAACTTTCTTATTCAAATTTGAAGTGCTGTGTAGGACTTATGACTACCTACAAGATGCTCAAAAACTGAAATTATTTCCTTCAACTCTGAAGGGAGCAGCATTGAAGTGGTTTATGAGTTTAAACAGTAGTTCTATTAGAACATGGGAAGACATGAAACAAGCATTTCTAGAGAGATACTTGGATTATTGTATGCTGGTTAATCATAAGGAAGAAGTGTTCAAGATGTTACAAAAAGAAGATGAAAACTTAGAAGATTTGTTGGAAAGATTTAATTACAACATCAAAAGGGCAAAAATGGAAAATCTAGATCAAGACACCTTAAAAGCTCTTTTGTTGAAAAAAATTAGGGATGAATGATTGGATATTCTTAACATGATGGGAAAAGGGGATATATCACAACTTACATTACCTGAAATATCTGAGTTATGTATCAACCTTTCAAGAGGGAAATCCAAAACTGTCAAAGGTCCAAGAGATCCCGCTCTTGCAAGGGCAAGTAAATCTGCTTCTGGGACAGTAAGTAGATCATAAATAGGACACATGCTTGATGATTTTAAATCTGACATCTTAGGGAGTCTTAGTGAACAAATAGACACCCTTAAGATACAAAACAAGCAAAAGGCTGAATCTGATGCCTTGGCAATCTTTTGTCCTAAATGTAGAAAGAAACATGCCTTGAGAGAGTGTCCTTTGGATGTAAAAGTTGTAGAAACCTGTGTCATTTGTTCTGAGAAACATGAGACCAAGAATTGTCCTTCTCTTCTTGGTCTCAAGGCTGTCTTTCAGGAGGAAACTCCTACAGATTCCACAGAGTCTCTCAATTTTGTATCTAGAAGACCTTGGCAGGGACCTCAGACACAAGGATTCCATGATCAAATGTATAATCAACCTCCACCTTGGAATTCTTGGCAGCAACCTTGGCCCCAATTTCAAAATCAATCGCAATCTTGGGCACAAGGAACACAAAGTCCCTATGGAAGATACTCTCCATATTATCAGTATCCACCATCCTATCCACCATATCCACATTTTTATCCTCAAAATCCTCAACAAAATTTCCCTCAAAATCTTCAACAAAATTTTCAACAAAATCCTCAACAATATCATCAGAACCAACCACATCAAAATCAACCACTTCCATTACCATTCCCTAAAAAATCCAATCAATTTCCAGCTCAACCCATACCAAACCCTAATAATAAGAACCCTCAGAATACATACATGATAGAAGGTCAACAATTTCCAACTTATTTAATTACTCCTCTAGACCTTAGTGATGTTCAACTTAGGTCTGGAAGGATACTTGAGAAGAGGAAACCTTCTGTGATCATACAAGAACAAGATAATTCTGAGGAAGACTCCCTACGGGTTAATAAAAGTCTTGAGGAAGACACATCATTTCAAGACCAAAACATTGAAAAACCAAAACAAAAAGATCCAATAAATCCAACTCCTGTATTAGAGCAACCATCCACATCTACTTCTATACCTCCTTTTCCGGAGAGATTACAAATTGATAGGGGTGTAGAAAAACAAATAATGGTGCCTAATTATGATTTATTAGATGAATTGAGAAATGTTTGCATTAAAATTCCATTATTGCAAGCCATCAAGGAAATCCCAATTTTAGCCAAAACAATAAAGGAGTTGAGTATGAAGACAACAAGAAAAAGAATAAGAGAAACCAAGAAAATTCAACTGGTAGGACAAATAGAAGACATTATGATGGGCAATATTACTATTCCAAAGTATCTTGACCCAGGAAATCCAGTTGTCAAAATTCACATCAATGGAATTGAAATTCAAAACACACTCATTGACTTAGGAGCAGCAATAAATATCATGAGTAGACAAATCATGGACAAACTGAAACTTCCTAATCTTCTCTTTACACCCACACTATTACAATTAGCAGATAGATCTGTGATTAGACTAGATGGGGTAATAGAAGACATTCCAGTGTCCCTAGACTCTTGGGAGTACCCTGTGGATTTCATGATCCTAACTCCTAAGAATAATCTAGGAGGCCATCCTGTTATACTAGGAAGACCTTGGTTGGCTATAGCCGATGCTTTTATTAGTTGTAGGTCCGGTGATATGTATATTTCTGATGGTAGTTCAACAAAGAAATTCACTTTATATCCTCCAGCTAGGACAATTACAGATCTAGATGACACTCAATGGATAGAGGATGAAGAATATTTACAACCACTTTTCACAATTTCAGAAATTAGTGAAGATAATCAAATTCTGAATACTCTAGAAAACTTTGAATCCTATCCAGAACAAAAACATGAATCATTTCAGGAGGGATCCAATATTGAATTTTTGTCATCTAGGCAGATGTCTCTTCATTCTATGGACAAATTTGGCAGCTCTACAAGTGAGATTTTTCCAGGAAAAACTTTGAACATAAACAAGAACCTAGAAAAATCTCAACAAGAAGAGTTAGTCAAAGTATTACAGAGACATTCTTCTGCATATGCATGGGAATACACTGACATGAAAGGGATAAGTCCCAAGACTTGTACTCATCACATCTATATAGAAGCAAATTGCAAACCAATCAGACAGCCTCAAAGACGGATGAATCCAAATCTTAGGGAAATTGTCAAGGAAGAATTACAAAAATTGTTAAATGTTAATTTCATCTATCCTATTTCAGATAGTCAGTGGGTTTCTCCTTTGGTGATTGTGCCTAAGAAAAATGGAAAATGGAGGGTGTGTGTTGACTACCGAGAACTGAATAAAGATACTCTTAAATACCATTTTCCCTTACCTTTCATAGATCAAGTATTAGATACATTAGCAGGTAAAAAGTACTTTTCATTCCTAGATGGGTTTAGTGGTTACAATCAAATCCAAGTAGCACTTGAAGACCAAGATAAAACCACATTTACTTGTCCTTGGGGTACCTATGCCTACCGGGTATTACCATTTGGATTATGCAATGCACCCGCAACATTCCAAAGGGCAGTATTAGGAATTTTTTCTGATCTAATACATGACTGTGTAGAGGTGTACATGGATGATTTTACAGTTTATGGGGATACATTTGAAGAAGCTTTAGAAAACTTGGAAAAAGTCTTAAAAAGATGTCAAGAAGCAAACCTTTCTCTTAGTCATGAAAAATGTTTTATGATGTTCACTGAAGGTATTGTTTTAGGGCACCACATTTCAGGGGATGGGATTAGAGTTGATGAGGCTAAAGTTGAAGTTATTTCTAACCTATCCATTCCAAGTTGTCAAAGAGATGTTAGAAGTTTTCTAGGATTTACAGGGTATTATCGGAGATTTATAGAAAACTTCACCAAAATAGCATCTCCACTCTTCAAATTACTTACCAAAGATTGTGAATTTAAGTGAACTTCTGATTGCCAGTTAGCTTTTGAAACCCTAAAAACCAAAATTTCTGAAGCACCTATATTAAGGGGACCTAACTGGAAGTTACCTTTTCATATCTCGACAGATGCTTCTGATACAGCTCTAGGAGCAGTATTGGGACAGAAAGATTTGATTCCCTATGCCATCTATTATATCAGTAAAAATTTGACTCCTGCAGAGTTAAAATATATTGTAACTGAAAAAGAGTTTTTAGCTGTTGTTCATGCCATAAACAAGTTTAGACACTATATAACAGGCTATGAAACTTTTATTCACACTGATCATTCTGCCATTAGATACTTAATGAATAAATCAATCACTAATGGCAGAGTTATAAGATGGTTGTTATTATTGCAAGAATTCAACATTACTATTCTAGATAGGCCTGGAAAACAAAACACCGTGGCTGATTTCCTGTCTAGAATTCAAAATATCAAAGATGACACTCCGGTTGAAGATCAATTTCCCGATGAATATCTTTTTGCAATCTCTACTCAAACTCCATGGTTTGCTGATATTGCCAATTATTTAGTTTCAGTAAAATTTCCTCCAATTATGAATGCAAGGGATAAAAGAAAAATCATTAATGATAGTGCAAGATATTCATGGGTCGCTAATGAGTTGTACAAGACAGGTCCAGATTTGATTATTAGAAGGTGTGTTCGTGAAAATGAGATGCCTGAAATTCTCAAGGCATGTCATGATGAACCTTGTGGCGGACACTTTGCAGATAAGAGGACAGCCTATAAGATCCTTAATTTAGGATATTATTGGCCATCTTTGTTTAAAGATGCAAGGGAGTATGTAAAAAGGTGTGACAGTTGCCAAAGGGTAGGGAAACCTTCTCCTTCAGGTGAAATGCCATTACAACCTCAGGTACACATTGAACCTTTTGAAAAATGGGCTTTGGATTTTGTAGGACCTATTAGTCCTCCATCAACGCAAAAGAAATATATATTAGTTTGCACTGATTATGTTACTAAGTGGGTAGAAGCTAAACCATTACTTGTTGCTAATGAATCATCTGTAGTTACTTTCCTTTTTTAGGATATTTTTACTTGTTTTGGTGTCCCAAGGGAAATTGTTACAGATCAAGGAGCTCAATTTACATCAAGGCTAGTGGAGCAAATGATGGAGAAGTACAAAATCAGACATAGAACATCTACTCCTTATCATCCACAAGCAAATGGTCAAGTGGAATCCACTAATAAGGTCATTGAAGGAATCCTAACAAAGACTGCTCATCTACATAGAAGAGATTGGGTAGATAGGCTTCCTGAAGCCTTGTGGGCCTATAGAACTACATGGAGAAACACAACAGGCCATACTCCTTATGAGCTTGTTTATGGAAAGCAAGTTTTGTTTCCTATAGAGTTCCAAATTCAAACATTTAAGATGGCAGTTCAGCTAGGACTTGATCTAACGGAGGCACAAAAGCATAGACTGGAGCAAATTAATGAATTGGATGAGATTAGACAAGATGCAGTTCAGAAAACAAGTCTAGTCCAACAACAAAGGGCTAGATGGCATGACAAGTACATCAAGGAGAAGAAATTCAAAGAGGGTGACTGGGCTCTCTTGTTTGATTCAAAATTCAAGGATTTTCAAGGTAAATTTCAGACACATTGGCTTGGGCCATATGAAATTGTTCAAATTTTTGATAATGGGGTAGTAAAAATCAGAACTATAGATGAAGAAGAGGTCACTTTTCTTGTGAATGGTCATAGACTGAAGCCATACCACAAGCCACTCTCAAGAGAAGAGTTTGTCAAGAAGTTCCAAGAAGACAATGATGTGAAGTTAATGAAGAAGAGTCTCTCTTCTTCATCAACTTGATTAAATTTTCTGAAGTATTTCTCTTTTGAAAAAAAAGAAGAAGGTATAAACATGAAAACCAATCATTGATTGGCATGTTTATACAGAAAATATAGGGTGAAAATCAGAGTCTCTCTGACACTCTAACTTTTCCCATTTCTGTTTTTATAAGCAGATGTTATAAAAATCATAAGTAAAGTTCCATAGTGCTTATGATTCATTTCATTTCATTCCATCCACTTATTCACCCATACTCCATTTCATTCCATCATTCATATTTCACTCCATTCCGCATTTCATTCATCTCATTCCATCTTCCATCCATCTCATTTTCATGTCAAAATACAAAATTTGATATCTTGCTGTAAGTGAATAAAATATGTCATGAATTGCAGTACAGCTCTTATGTTCCTTCATTCCATTTCATGAATTGAATCCATTCCATTTCACTATCCACTTCATACATATCATAATCCATCATCCATTTTCATTCATACCATTTAACATTTCACCCATACTCCAAAAACATTCCATTTTCATGATTAAAAGTGCTCTACAGGAACATTCTGCAGCTCAGTGGACATTCTGCAGCTGATCAGCCTTTCTGCAGCCCGATAGTCTTTCCGCAGCTACAAACCCTGAAGGCATCAACCAGCAGACATCAGAATTGCAATAAAATGACCCAGTGTATCCATGAATCAAAAGTATCAAGAAAATTATGAAGACTCCTCCAAAGGTGAACAAGAAGACAAAGGCTACAAAAATCAAATAAAGGGCAGAGGTAACAAGTTTAAATTATAATGGCATTTCATAAAATTTTAGCATAGTTTAGTTATGGATTGTTCGAAAAGGTTGTTTTAATTTTTTTTATTGATCAACACCAACAAACCCTCTACAGACTTTGGATTAAAATCTTCCATTTCAAATTTCATATTCGATATCATTTAAGCGGTTAAAAAATGGCCGAGGTATTTGAATTCTCCACGTCTCTTAACCAAATCATTCAATGATGATTTCCTCTGCCGTCGTAAAATCCTCCGCCGTCTCTTCAATCATTAATACATTCCCTCCACCTCACTCCACTACTTCATTCCGTGACCACTGCCATAACTTCATTCTGTAGCCGACATTCCATTCCGAAGACAGAGATATTATTATCACTGAGAGCAGAGCCAAAGGATATCAGTTTGAATAACGTTGAGCATTGTAAACTCAGAGCAGAGCAAAAGGGTAAATTTGGAAGCATAACAGCGTGAGAATTTGAAGCCATTTGATTCCGTGGGTATACAAAGTATCATTGTGGCAGAGTTTGAGCATTTTTATTATAAACACAGAAGTGTAGCAGTGTGGAAATTGAAGTCTTTTGTTACCAGAGACAGAGGTATTGCAGTGTTGAATTCGAAACCATTTTCTACCAAGAGTCAAAGGTATTGAAGTGAAAAAGTTGAAGCCGGTTGTCATTGTTAAACAGAGACATATCAGTCCAAAGTTCAAATGTCAACAGAGATATATCAGCCGAAGTTTTGAAGCTGTTTTCATCATCAATAGAGGCATATCAGCCCGAAGTTTTGAAGCTGTTGCCACTATAAATCAGAGGTATGTCATTCTAAGTTTGAAGCCATTTCCATTCAGAACTTAAAGCTATTTCAATCCGAAGGTGAAAGTCATTATTTTTGTGGATAGAAGAGTGTTAATTTGAATATTGAAGAAGCAATCATGGGTTTCATCGTAAGGACTGAACCAGTGGGTTCAAAATATTTAGAAGGCTACCCACAATGCAAAGAAATGTTACAACAAATAGGATGGCTTCAATTTTTGGAGAAATTTAATGGCTTCCACAAGGAAGTCACTAAAACATTTGCAAGATCATTTCAAGGAACTGAAGTTGAGGTGGGTGATGTAAAATTTACTGTCACTGAAGTTTTCATTGCAGAGGCTACAGGATTACTCAGAACTGGAGAGAGATGGTTTAAAAATAGAGAATTCCACAATGACTCCTGGAAAAAAATTTTAAAATCACCAAATATGGATGTCAGTGTATTCAAGAAAGGAATTCCCAGTTCTGCATTGAAAAAAAAATGGAGAAACATACTACTTCTTTTGCAAAAATTTGTTACATGTGAGGGTAGATATGGGACATTCTATGTCTACCACATTAGACTAATGATGCATTTTCTAGGGGAAGACTTAAACCTACCATATTTCTTGCTTCAAAGTCTGAAGAAGATGGCTTCTTGTGTTCAGAGAAGAGTTCAATTTTTAGAGACAACCCTATATCATCATGGTTTGGTCAAAATTTTGATTGAGCATCATCTAGCTAAAACAAATGATACATGGGACAATTTCTTAATAAGAAATCATTTTGAAGAAGCAAAAGAACCATCACCTGAACCACTGCCTACAAAGAGAAGTAGGAAATGGAGGGCTTCAAAAGTTGAAATTGACAAACCAGTCCAAGAGAGCAGTGAGGAAATCATTTTAGAGAAGTTGACCCAAATCAAGAGGCAACTTAAGGAAGAGAAGGTAACCAAGGAATCTTCCACAGAGAAAGGAGAGGGATCCTCTCAGCCTAGGAGGAGCCACAGATTAAAGGGAAAACTGAAGAAAACACTAATCAAACAAACAGGGGTAATCAATATAGAAGATGAAGAAACATCCATTGAAGAGGATGTCGAAGAGGATTTTTATGAAGGAACCCCTGAAATTGACCTTGCTCAACAGGAAATTTATGACTATGTGGAAACTTTGGAGAGGAGAGCTTCAGAAAGCAGAGAGAGAACCCCCAGTCCTCCACTGTCTGAAATAGATATATTAAGGAGGGATAGGTATGAGTTGGAATTACTGAATAGACACATAAAAAATGAGAATAAATTCTCAAAGATCAAATCAAGCTCAAAACTGATATGAACTCAACCTTATCCCTGCATATAGACAAAGTGGAGAGGACCAATGATAAGTTGAAGACAAAGAACAAAAAGCTGATCAGGGCACTCACCAACCTAAGGTTCAAACTTGTTATCAGGAAACCCAGAAGACCTCTAGCTTCAAGACAAAGGAGAAGAAGGGGATTAGATGTCCTTGCAGAAGCCTCTGAGTTCATAGGATAATTTGCATGAGGACATGCAAAGAGACAACAGTGGGGGTATGTTGAGCCTCAAAATTGTGCTTTCCTTCACTTCATTTTACCTCATTTTCCCTTGTCCATTGCTATCTTAGACCCAATTGATCAATAAATATAGTTAAAATTACTTCTAGAATGATTTACATGACTGACTTGTTAAATTTTGTGATTTTTGCCATTGTTAAGCATTTTGACCGGAACTAGCTGCAGAATGCAGACATTCCGTAGCTAACCGGCGATTCTGCAGCTGCCTTCATGTTTGAGTATGTTCCAGGTGGCCTCTTGAGAAAAACCCCATATGGGCATGATCCACGTCATGTCTACATGGTTCGTTGCTCATCATGGAGGAAGAAACGAATTCTGGGTATGGTTTTGAACGTGGGGAACACATTTAGGAAGGAAGACTTCTATTAGGACTGTCTCAGTCCAGATGTCTTTTCCTCTTCACGCAGCCACTTCAAAGAGTCCTAAATTGATTCCGATAAGGAAAGACAGTGTTCCTGAATTATTGCAATTATTGTTATGTGCATTTGCTTTATAAAGACTTGGGAGACCGAGAGCTATGTTAGAGATTTTATGTTAGATTTGCTGCTAGATTTTGTTTTAGACTCTGTGCTACATTCCTGAGACGCAGAGTGTTATGTTCAAACTATTTCATCTTTAATGGAGCAGACCGTGTTGTTCTGAAGCGTGATTTAATTTGGAGTTGAATTCCGTCAGGTGGTAGAGGGCCCCTGCCTCTTGCACGGATTTATTTTGCTTAAATTAGATAAGTTTCTTAGCTGCCTTTACGTTTTGCATTTGAATTAATAGTTGTTTTAATTAGCTACTGTAGTCGTACTCATTCTAACTCTTCCACAAGAAGATGCTCTTCCAAAAGACTATAATGATGAATGTTGAATGACTATAGTATTAGGAGTTGAATTTATAGTTGTTTTAACCAGCTACTGTAGTTATATTCATTCTAACTCTTCCACAAGAAGACACTCTTCCAAAATATTATAATGATGAATGATGAATAGCTATGGTACTGTAGGATTTAGTTGTAGTTTTTGCTGTTCACTATCACAGTTACACTTGTTCTAATCACTCTTCCACAAGAAGAAACTCTTCCAAGAAATTCTTAAGAAGTTCAAGACATGACCGTGATAATGAATGATTTAGTTGAGTGTTTGTACTAAGTATCATCTCTGTTCTTGCTCTTAAACGCTTGCCCAAGACATCATAATGACGAGTAGGGTATGGATATGATATCTTAGTTTTTCATTTGTTTTCAGTCTATTTGCTTACAATTGCACTCAATTACATAGTCAGAATTGTTCTACCTCTTCCAAAAGAAGGAACTCTTCCAAAATATCACTAATGATGAACAAACAGATTGTGTAACTTCATAGGATAATGCATGTTAACATAGTTAGAATGCTTCGGAGTTTCATTGCATTTAATTCATGTTCAATTACTTTATTTCGAGTTTGATGATGACTTATAGTTCAGCATTGTTCTAGATTAGTGGCATCTTAAGGTTCATTCTTGGATTAACTCATTGCACTTGCATTTCATATTCAAATTGTCATCCGTTACACAATAGATTAGTTTAGTTGTTAGGATTAACAAGACAGCCTTCATTATTCACAAAACTCTTCTTGTTCTAAAATCCCTAATTAATTTATAACCATATGAACAGAAGATAACATCCTTCTAAGGCCTGAAGTATCTCTGCAATTTCCTCATCATTTTATAAACAGAGCTCTTCCTCAAAAGACTACTTTGGAAAGAAATCAATAACTCTTGAGTAAAGGTTTTGTGACATTCAATTAAATTGCAGAATAGAGATAGGAGCTAGTTCTAGAATAGAATATCTTATGATGATAACAATGTCTTTCCTCTAATTATGTTTCAGATCTCTAATCAAGGACAAAGTATTGCATCATTGTAAGTTAGTTGTTTCACTGTTTATTTAGAGAATTTTCATACTTAGTGATCATTTCTCAAGTTTAGTTTGTGTTTTGAATCATTTGTTTAAAAGTCATTATCAAGCTTTGCTTTTATTTATTCATAGTTTAGATTTAATTTTGCTTCAGTATTCCCAATTGCATTTGCCATTTGTCATTCCATCAATTAGGCTTAACTCTTTTTTTAATCACCAGCTTCTTTCCATTAGCTTTCTAGGCATTTTCCTGCAAACATAAAACCACCAAAAGACCAAAAACATCATAAATCATCACAAAAGACCAAAAACATCATAAACACTACACACAACGCATTAGGAAACAAGTACCTAGGTACATACAGTACACTTCACTTCAGCAGTTTACAAATCCTGGTTGACAATTAAATGAGCTCAGTTTAGGAGACTAGATTGAGACCCAACAGTACCTTCACCTCAAGACATCCTTCTTTCCTCACCTTCTCCCAATGTATCAGGCAATGAAAAAAGTGGAAATGAACAATCAAGTGACCATGAAGGAAAAGGTAATGATAAAACAAGCAGTGATGAAGAAGAGGACAATAAAGAGGAAGAAAGTGAAGAGGCAGAGGGTAGTGATGTCAGCATGGAAGAAACAAATGACGAAGGGAATGCAGAAAGCATGGAAACAAAATAAAATGAGGAGGCTAGCAATGATGAGGAAAGCAGCAGTGAGGAGAAACACAACAAAGAGCCTGACAGTGAAAATAAGAGCCATAATGACAGTGAAAATAGTGAGGCTCCTAGAGATGATAAGGGAAATGATGATGTTGAAGATGAAGAGGCAAAAGGCAGTATGAACACAAATGAAGAAAGTGAAAAAGATACAAATGATGATTCTAATGAAAACGTGACACCAAGGACGACAATTTCAGTGTGGCTGATGATGACAGTGAAGTGAATGAAGAGCCTGATGATAACATTGAAAATCACAGCAATGATGTAAGAAACAGTAATGAGGGGGGCAGTGACAGTCATGACATCATTTATAATGGCCAAGAAGGTAGTGAAAACAATGAGCCTCAAAGTGGTAATTGTGATAGTGCATATAGTGGTGCAAAAGACAGTAAGGCTCCTCAAAATAATGGGGAGAGAAATGAAGAAGCAGAAGACAGTAAAGAGACAGAATAAAATAGTGAAGAAACCAATGATGACACGTCTAAAAGTGAAAAAAAAAATGAATAAAGAGGTCAAGAAGACATGGAGCTAGATGTAAATGAAGATGAGGCAAATGATGAAGAAATAAGCCAAGGTAATGATGATGATGAGGTTGGAAATAGCTCACAGAACCAAGAATATAGTGTAGCTGATACCAGTGAAGGAGAAGAGGATGATGATACAAATGAAGATCACAACAGTGGTGTTAGCATGGAAGAAAAAGAAAGCGAGGCTGATGAAATTATTCAAGAACACAGTGCAAAAAAAAACAGTGCAGATATCAATAAGGAAGAGAGCAATAGTCATGAGGTCAGCCATGGTGAGGGCATTCAAATGAAAAATATTGAGCCTTTCCCTCTCACATACCAAAGAGGAAACAGGCATGTGTTTTCGGCCTCTAAAAGGAAAGGGACCATGCCATCCACCTCATCCATGAAACTTAACATAGGCAAGGAGAAGGTCACTATTGGAGATAATAAATGTAAGCATCAAACTAAACAAGAGTGCCAATTCATTGACCTTGACAGTGAAAATGAAGATGAGGAGAGGATTTCAAGAGTGCTACTCAAAGATAAGGATGCTCGGATAAAATATCTACAAAGAAAACTTGGTATGGAAAAGTATATCATTTCCTATTACACGGATTAAAACAAGCAACTGAAGAAGACACAAAGGGACCTTGGCCTACAAAAAAATATGGCCAAGCATTATGCATTTAAAAATCAAATTGTGAGTGCCAAGCTCAAAGGAGCCCTTGCCGAAATTAAAGCACTCAAAGAGGAAAAAGGCCAAGAAAACCTTGACATCTTATTTTATGCTTCCATACAAGAATCCAAAACCCCATGAGGAAGGTAATTGCAAATTTTGGGAAACTTTTGGAAATTTTTGGTTTTTGCTGATTTGGAGGGAAAAGGGTGCAGTGCCCTTGGCGCTGCGCTTTTTCTTAGGGAATCCTCAATAGGAAAATTTTACATTTTTGGAATTCTTAGCTCAATTACATAATTCTCACCAAATTTCAGGTCATTTTGAGTTGATTTGGTCCTCCAAAAGGGTCAAAACACCCTAAATTTCACCTTTCTGCCTAGTTTTCAGGGTTGGCGCTACACCTTTACCAGCCTTGGAAGTTTTTATTTTGAATAGGTTAAAGGGGTCCAATAAGAAACATAAGGGAATTTCTGGAAATTAGACTCAACAGGATTTCCAATGAGCCATCACAGAGCCCATTCCGACATCAGGAAGGCCTTCAAAACTTGGCTGCAAGGTGACTCATTTTTCCTATGTAGGTGCTCCGCCCATGGCAAGGCAATTGCACCCTTAAATCTCAATGCTGCGCCTTGGCAAAAAAAAGCCAAAAAGGTATGCTATAAAAATTTTAGGAAGTTTTTGGGAGCCTAAATGTCAATTTTTTGGCAAAAATTCTCAAGAAGATATTTTTCATCAGATATTTTGTGCCTTGGGCTTTGCATGGTCTCAAAGGACAAAAGTGACATTTATGATTAACTAATATGCTTTTAAAGACCTAATTATGGTTTTTTTCCTCCTTTCTTGTTAAATAAAACATTGGGGCCTCATTTTATGTTGTTGGTTTTCGGTTAGAAACTTATGGTGAGTAACACATAGACTTGGAGATTGAAGACAAATTGGCTCTGATTTTTGTGAATGGCTTGGATTGCTTGACCTTGGATAAGGCTTGATTGTAGGATCCCTGAGAATTGTTAAATAGTGATGTGATCCTATTTATTTCATGTTTTCTTGTATTATCATTTTTTTCATCTTTCTATTGCAGTTTTAGGATAAGAAATGTTGTTTAGAGGCACCTTAGTTCTATTTGTCCTTCACTGTTTCTATGTTTTCTTCTGCTAGGTCAGTTCAGAGAATTATTAGTTTCTCTCTAGACCCACTTATGCTTGTTTATCTTATGAGTGATTCAATACAGCAGCTATCAAAGATGTTTTATGGTTAGCCCTGCTTGTTTGATATTACTTATACATTGTTCTTAAGATCTTTCTTTGAAGTATCACTGATTAGGTTTAGTCAAAGAGGTTTATGTTTTGATCATGTCCTTTATCCATCCTTGAGAGGTTGCCTTGGAGGTTTTTATAGCTTTTATCAATGAATTTTAGGAGTTTCCTCTTATTTGATCTATGTTATATTTCTATCTTAAATGTTTTCTAATCTTGAAGGTGAAATCACTAGAAGTTATACAAGTTTCTTACCTTCTATAGTTCACTGAATTGTTTGTCTTAAATGATTATTTGCTTGAGTGTAATCAAATATTTATTGGTTTTACCTGTCTTATGATTACTTCTTTATGCTGAGTAGTGTTAAGGACATTTCTTGTTTAAAGGTATTTGTTCAAGGATTCTTAACTGCCCTTTTTCACCTACTATGTTCACAAACTTGATGTTCACTTCATCTCACCCAAACCTTGAAGATCCATTTGACCATGTTAGATTTTCCCAGTGATGCACCCTGATTCATTGTTGAAATGTGCATGAAATTTTATAGACTCCATAGCCCAATGAATTGAAAATATCTCTCTCCATCTATCCTACTTGATCACCTACCCAACCCAAACAAACAAACAAACCCAAAACTTAATAACTAGCCTAAAATCAAACCCTAAAAGAAAACAAGTTCACATCATTTGCACAAAATAAAGAGAGCCCTCTCTGAGTTCAGGAAGGCTAGGTCCTAGGACTCCAAAGACTGGTTTGATGTTACCCTTGTTCATTTGGTCATTTCCAATCTACCAAATTATGAGGACCTAATAGGACGCACACAAGTGTGTTGGGTGCACAGGAAGTCCACTGGGAGCATAGGGGTGTGGTGGGCGCACATGTGGTGCGAAAAATAGCCATTGGAACAGTAAAATCAGGTAAAAAGAAAAAGTTACCATTGAAAGGAGCTGGCGGTCGGCATTTAATGAGGCGATTTCCGACGATTTTTTATCGTTTACTTGATGGTAAGTTCTAAGTGAGGTTTACCCAAACGTTGGCCAATCGCAAAGACTATAGAAGGAGAAGGGTAGATCGGACAAGGGTTCTGTATCGCTAGAATAGTTTGTACTTGGCATGTTTGTCCTTGACAAGTTTGTGTTGTAATAGTTTCTGTGTCTATTGTGTCCCTTTCATGTCTGAGCATCCTACACCCTCTGATAGTCGAAACCCAGAGTTCATTTTCCGCGCCAGAATGATGACCACTAATCCCGTTGAAGCCTCAGATTCGATGGCCTCAACGGAACAAGAATCCAAGGTAGTAGTGGAAGTCAAACCAGAAGTCGAGGAATTTATATCTACACCCAGTCAGGCAAAGAAGAAGGAGAAAGAAAAAGTGCAGGGGTCAAGGAAACCCGCAAAATGGGTTGGGTTGAAGCCCTGTACTTCCCCACAAAATGTAAAGTCCCCATGGATGGCGCCCCAAGCACGTTCGACCAAATCAGCAAAGCAACCTTTGCCTGCTCAGGAAGAGGCCAAGGTAGCCGAACCTATCAATTGGCTACCACCCTTTTTTCAGCCTGAAGAGTCTCGATGGCCTGCGCATCTACCTATAGATGCCGCTGACCCCAGGTGAGGTCCCCGTCATTGGCGAACCCTTTGGAAGGCTCCATAAGGTGAAATTTGATGATCATGACTTGGCCAATTTGGAGGCCTTCCCTGAGTTGGAACCCAAATTATATCTTGACAGAATACAGGAAGATGATGGGATAAAGATTGTCCCCATGCGCTGGGTACACGGATTGGCAAGGTAGAGGCTCTTAAACCTGCTAAGGATGTTGCACTTCGGCCACTACAATATCACGAACCGTCTGGTACATCAATTTCTCGCCCTGGTCCATGATGGCTACTTATGGATCAAGGATCGAATCCCCATCGATGCTACACTCATTCATCGAGTTACTGGTCTTCCCATGGAAGGGACGGACACTCTATTGTGCATTGGTAAGAAGTATGATGGGGAGATCATTGAACATATGAGTAAAACCTACCATGTGGAGAAGAACACTCGAGGATTCATGATCAAATCCATCAGTGACCCTGGTACGTAGTTGGGTACCCTGCTATTGGCATGCAAAATGAAGCGAAAATAGCAAATGGCCTCCGTCCCCGCATATGTAATTCAATTGGCGGGCCAGAGCAAGAAAGGGGTCTGCTTCAATTGATTCTAGTACTTGTGCAATGAATGTTTTTCCAAAGTCCATGAATCCCAGGAGCATGGATGAGCATTTTTTTTATTCTTGGTTGTTGCTTCTCATTGTGTTGGTCACCTAGGAAGCACCGGAGGAATCAATCCTCCCTGAGCTCACCCCAGACATGTGCGAGGGGTCTTGATATACGAACTTGTGGGACTATAAGGATGCGCAGTGCATCGATGAAAACCAAGTCTTCTAGGTGTTGTTTCAGAGTGGGCTCGCAGTAGCTATCAACTCCCAGCCATGTCTGTCGCCAGCCATATACGATAAGTATAAAAGTTTTGATGCAATTTCAGGTGACTATGCATAACATCCAAATCTGAGGCCGTAAGGATCCTGTGTGTAATTCGCCCCCCTATATGGCTGCTGATGAAGAAATTTACCATTTAATTGCGCAATGGCATCCACACTAGAAGATAGGCTTAAAAACAGGTGTGAAGGGCACTAAAGGAACAAGCACCACGAAGGCTACCCCGCCTATCATCACCAAAAAAACTAGAGGAAGGAGCAAAATCATGGGAAAGGGCATCGAAGCCGCGTCACATAAAGGTTCGCACCTCGGTAAGAGTACAGGGAAAAGCACAGAAGCAGCAATGAAAAAGGATGCGCATTAGGATCTCGGTACCGAATGACAGGTGGCAGGAGGTGCTAACTCCCCTCAAGGAAAAAAGAAAATGGGTGCCCCTGCTAAGGGGCCACGGAAGAAGTAGCACTCCCAATGACCAGAACATGATGAAGTGGTTACACTCACTGAAGGGGACCTCGAGAAAATTGCAGATGCAGTTACTTTGGATGCCAAAGAAAAATGGATGGCTCTGGAAGAGCAACAGAAAGCTGTGGTCGACACACTTTAGGCTGAGCTCTGAGCTCTACAGCTGAAGACGAACACGCTGCAAACCAAAATGACTCAGGTATGAAAGCCTCAGCAACTAGTAGCACAACACTTGTTACAGTGTAAATCCGCCTCTGTTCCCTGCCAGGCGTAGCCCTCGTGATAAGTCCACCCAACTTGGGAGCGTAAGTCCACGCCTGTGAAAAGGTACATATGGAACTAGCCAGGTTGCCACATGAATCATTATAGGTTCTCCACACCCCCTTGTTCAAATAAATTCAACATCAGGACCATCGAGTGCACCAGCAGCTCAGTGTAGCTGAGTAGACAATTAAGGAAAAAATGTTGAAGTTTTCCTCGTACAGGTTGCGTCTACCCTCGACACTGAGCAGCAGACGGAGCTAGAACACCTCATTAGTAGGCTCTGTGTGAACATTTCCAAAGATATTCTAGCCTCTACCACCCCCTAGGACAAGATTGAGGGGTTGGTCACAACATTACAAACCTAAAGGACTGAGATCCAAGTGATCAAAACAGAGATGGAACAACAGATCAAAGACTTGTAGGCCAAGTTGTAGCCAGAGACACCACCAAAGGTGCAGGCCGAGCGAGTTACGCTGGTTATGGCGGCCACAAATGTTATTATAGGATATAATTCTCAGGGTGCCCAATTACTAGAAAAATCCATGCAGTTATGGACCAATGTGCAGCGCAACCCGCTCCTGCATGAAATCAATCAGGACCTGTAACAGAAGGAAGAAGCATTCGAGCAGCTGGAAACCACGATGCCTACTCTGATTCCTACTCAAAGATTGGCACAACTACAAACTAGCCACGCCCTTCGGGATGATATTGACGAGTTTCGCCAGAAGAAGAAGACTCTCAGCGACTACCTTAAGCCATGGGCTGATGAAGCCCTCAAGCTCTCTTAGGATATTGATGTCGTTGTTAAACAACTGAACCAAAATCTGGAGAGCGTCATAGCTACAACAGAGGGACCAACTTCACAAAAATTGGTGGATATTTCTCAGAATGTTGTTGCTCAGAGTGAAGGAGTGCTACCCCCACTGGTTGAGGTGATCAAACTGCTATAGGAGTAGGTGCAGACCCCGTGACCACAGTGACTCAGGACGAGTCACAAGATTGTGCTGGGGGACTATTGGAACAAGGTCCCCTAAAGCTGCGAGTTTTGTACAATTTTGTATATTTTTGGTCTTAATTAGTCTAACGCAAGGGTTTTGGGGTGGGTCAAAGCCCCGAATGCATTGTAATGGGTCAAGGGTAGACCAAGAGTCCAAAAACCATGATTTTTGGACCATTGGAAGTGTAGGCTAATTCGATATAAATAGATGAAAATTTTGAGTCTTAAAGTAGAGAATAATTAAGTCTGATGCTAAGTGGGAATTTTTAGATCTGTTGTTGGGTCATTTGGGTAAGGACTCCTGCTGGTTGTGTGCACGAAGATCCTCAGTCCTATTGTGTGTGGACCCTGATGGCTGTGTGTGTAGGCTGTGTTTGGATTGTACTGGGTTTTGATGCTAATATATGCAGATATAGTTAAAATAGATTTGTGTTATCGGATCTGATGTGTTACTATTGATGTGAACCTTTGGGATCTATTAGAACTAATAATACAATTGTGTTACCTGTTATCTGTTATGCTTTGAATTTATCTATGTTAAGGTTAGTTGTAATCTATTAACGATGCACTATGATGTTGTGGACTAATAACTGCTGATGCGCACGTGGATGTGAAGGTATTGACTAGATCTGTAGCTCTGTTATATTGTGGATTATATTGTTAACAAACCTGTGAGCATATCTGTCTTGTGCGAACCCGATAAGCTTCAAATGTAGATAAGCTTGACTTACCTACTTCCTCTCAGGGTGCAGAAACCTAGTTCCAACACCCTCCCATACTGCTTCAGGTGAGACTTTGGCCTGCACAAGCGGGTCACTGCAGAAAGGGCTAGTAGTATAGGGGTTTGTTGGAAAACGTTAACCTCCGAACCTAGGTCAATACCCATCAATCCAACACTCTACAAAGCACCTCCTGACACTCAAGGGTGCGTTGGTAAATTAGGAGCGAAATTCTCATTGTTTTGGAATCTCCACATGGCCAGTGCCTTCTAGAAGAGTGAATATGTGTCAAACTTCGAATCCATGTGTAAATTCAACACCTCTGAGCTTGGGAACATTTCTTTCCTATTATTAGAAAGTCATTGATTGTGAAACTATCTTCAGCTCATCTATAAATTGAGTACAGATCCTAGTACTTGAGAAGGAAGAAATTTGGTAGAGAAATGTTGTTGGATTCTCAATTAAATTTTTTATTTGACTGATATGTTGTTGGAGAGATGTTCATTATGATGAGGTTCGGATAATGCTGGAGTTGGTGACATCAAATCACTCGCTAGTTGTAACCTCCCCCTTCTATCCATTAATAAAGATTGTTGCTCATTTTCCCACATATGTATATGTATAAGCTTCTATATTTCATATTATGGATTCTTAGCTGATGTATATGTTTCATGTTTCATTGATTTAATTGATTAAGATAAATAATCATCTGTGTATTGCAATATCTTTTACGTTTAGTGTTTATACTTGCAGGAACTAGTCTAGTGATGAAAGTTGGATTGGAAGCTACAGCAAGAGTGATAGAAGGAGAATAGGCTTGGACTCCAAGTAGGTTTCTCCATCTTTCTGTTTGTCTATTTACTCTTAGGAAAAGTGTCTACAAATTCTTTAATCCGTTGTTCTAAATGAGCACCACATTTAGAGAATGTGTCTTATCCATAATCCATAATTCCACATAACAGTGGTAATATTTTAAACTCATTTACAGGATTTTAACTTTAGAGTTGGACATGCCCCCCTTCAAGCACCTCATTAGGAAGTGGATCCTTTCCATTTCTTAGTTTTTCTATGGTCCTTAATCCTTTTCAAGGAATTTGGAGGAAAGGTGGTGGATATTTTATGTCTTCAAGTGTGTCGATGACTTGTGTCTTGTTTCATATGATTGGTCAGCATGAGAGTAATCCCTTCTCTACTAGTAGTGTGCTAGTTGGATTTGCACCTTTTCGAAATTTATGGAATCCTTATCAATGGGTGTATTCTTTGCATAGTATATTAATAGGAGGCAATATATCTTCAAGTCACAGTTCTAATGTGCATGGAGGGTTCCCTCTATTCAGTCTTGAACCTTAAGGTTTTAATTTAATCGAGGATTTTCCACAAACAACCCTTGGAAACTTGGTTCTAGTTAAAACAAGTTACTCTTTTCTGAATTATAATCAATTAGGAAGTTTTCCTTCTGAGGGATGGAACTCCATGGCCAAACCATGGTTTTTTTTCTTTTCTAGAAACACTAAATTTTCCAAAATTATCAAATTTATGGAATGACTCAGTTTAGCATGACATAAATTGGCCCTTGGTCCTATGAATGGTCAAAAATTACCTCACAAACATGTAAGGGAGACCACCTGGTCAAAGCCCCAACTAAGCTCTTATCCGTTTGATGTAGTGGTTCCAACTGGTTAAATTGGTTCCAATTACCCTTTGTCCTTATTTATTGGCTTATAGTATGTCTATTAATTTCTAGTAGAAAAAGAGAAATCAAATTATAATAGGTTAGATGACCAAAAAATGGTGTAACAGACTTCCCCCCAGCGTGCAAGCGTTAGGAGCTAATCGTATGATCGAAGTACATTGTAAGAACTCAATCACTAGACATTGAAGGGGAAATCAAAGAGAGAGAAGTATAAGGTATACCAAAGTGCTGAAAGAACTAGACCCTGAGGAGGCAAGACTTACAAGTGCGAAAAGTCTCTTTGATGAGTAAGTACCTATGCTATAGGTGGCGAGGGAGGCATACCTATGCCTGCCAAGGCAAAGTACAAACAATAAGGCGTCTAGAAAACCACGAGACTGGCCAATATAGAACATGCTCACATAAACATGAGCCAGATAAACAACACGATAATGAATCCCACATACATATTGTGCCTGGGATAACAGCCAGGACTTGTGTAATGATATCTGAGTACATGATATATAAATGCAACCCATATGCCCCTAAAAACAGGAAAGGGCTCTGAAAATCTGACTAATACATGCAAAAAAAATGGCCCTGCAAGCGGCTGAGGCCGACATCATCAAATGTATGGAGCTGCATCGAAGGTCGTAATGAAGAGGTCATCTGAGTGTGTGAGGGGCTACCTGTAGGGCCACCCCCTCATGCAGGCTGAGACATCTCACACACACCCAGGAATCACCGATGCCAGCTGCTTCATCACTAAAACATCAGGTATACGGATCTCGATCATGCTGAAAGGAGTTGGAGCTGAGAAAAAATAAATTCAAAGGACAATAAAGATTCCCTTTTCCTGATCCAAGGCACCGAACAAGAGTGGAAGCTAGAACCAAGGTATACCTCCCTCTAGACCTCTCTTCTGGAATGAATGAGCCAATGTCGACAGAAGAAGGCCTACCATAGGTGAGGCAATAAGGGATCCTCAACTAAGGCAAGAGAGAAAATAGTAGAGTGACTGATAGACTAACACCAATGATGATGATGAAATGGGGGGTACTGAGTAGCAAACGAATGACTTCCCTTGTTAGAGCATAAATGGCATGGATGACCTGGCAGCAACTGACAAAATATCATGAGGAATAGGGGACAGTGGGACCGAAGGCCATAGTTTGCGACATGAGAGAGGGGCCAAGCAATGAAGGATGGAGGACTATAGCAAGATGCAAAGGGACTCAGGATAGATTCCATGAATGCACTAGTGACTCAACTTGGATGCTCTAAACAAGGGTGACTTGATGGTGCTGCCACACAGAAAATGTCTAATGGGGACCATACAAACATGAGTACAAGATGGTAACTCATGACAAAATTCAACATGAGCGTGGACAAATATGGAGGCAAAGTGGTGCCCCTAGTACGAGCATTGCAAGTGAAAAAATTCAATTTTGAGGAAGGGTGAAGTGATGCTTCTTGGGAAAAATGTGTCCTGATGGAGTATCAAGTCACTAAAAAATAATAGATACCCATTTGAGGGCTGGGTGAAAGCTTTCCAACGGTACAGATGGTTCATCAAACCGGGCAACGGTTTGGCCGCAGCAAGCGAAAGAAAAATCGGGGGTTTTCTTTTAATAAGGCATTTTCCCTCCAAATTCACTCATTTGCAGGTGGAGCTGTGGTGAATGTAGTGGGGAGAGAAGGCCCTAAATCTTGCGGTGATCATAGCAGACAAACTGACCATTGGAATTTAGATCCATCAGTTGCAGGTAAGAGGCCTAATCCTACTCTTTCATTTCAGTGGATGAAAGTTCAGTTTAGGTAACCAGAGCTCATGAATAGGAAAGGTCACACTTTTGGGGGTCTGTTCTACAACCTGGGTAGCAGGTATTAGGCAGAAAACTGTGACCTATCCCAGGAAATTACTTGAAAAGTGAGACTTGTCAGAGAAAGGGGGTTCCAGTGCTGTTTTTGGCTGAGATCTGGGATTTTTATGGTTGAGGGGCATAGGTGCCTCCAAGCATGTTATGGTCATGCCAACATGTATTTAGAAAAAGGGGAATCTAAACACATTTGAATGATGTGGTGCACATTTTATTTTCGTTATGGTTATGAAGTTTGAGAAAGGGAATGGAGGATTACCAATCTCTTTTGGTACTGCATATATGAATCAAATGGAATTTAAGTTTCCATATTGGCATTCATGGTGTCACTATCCCAAAGAGAGGATTTGGAGATAATGAACTGGTGCTCTCCTAGAAAACTCATAGGTTGGTAAAAAAAAATGTCGAAGGGACTGGGTTGTTTATGTAGTATGAAGGAATGATGAGGGGTATCATCCCTAGAGTGATATGAAGTGTTATGGGACTCTAGAGGTTCTTCTAAATGTGGAAGAATAATGGTACTAAAGTCGACACGACCAGATACACTAGGAGAGTTGTGGAGAATTTCTTCTCTTGGTCTCTCAAATATGGGTGCCCCATTACCCAATCATTGGGTGTCAATGTAATGGCCACAAGGTGTATGTGGTTCAAATGCATGGGTTCGATGTAAGGGGGGATAGATAAAGTCAGGGGTGGTGACTACTTCCATAATGTCGTCATCGTAATAGAATATGGGGTGACTGGTGGAAGAAATACCACTTGATGCGGCGAATCTACCTGACTCATCATCATGAGAAGGGAGGTTCACATGGGCATTGTCACAAGTGGTGACAGAAGAGTACACAGATAAAGGATCTACCGATTTTGAGCCCAAGGTGATCGTTGAAGGGACGTCAGGTGAAATATCAGGGGGAGTCTCCAAAGGGGCTTCCACTGAGGGTCTCATGGATGATGATAGGTAGCAAATGGTGGACGAAGGCTCTGTCATCTCGACATCAAAAGGGGGAATGTAAATGGGAGCATTTGTGTCCTCTAGTTTTTCTGAAGCAAAATGCGCAAATAAGTGAGCAGTGGACTCGTTGCGCTTGGCCTCAAATTGGCGAACCACTTCCAAAGAGCAATGGTACTCTTCAAGGCAGGGACAGAGGTCGGTATAATGGCCATGGAGATCACACAAAGCACATGGGTGGTTTGTGTGAATAGTATTTTGGCTCCTGGCTACATTCGAGGAAGGGACATAGATTTCCGGGACCATAGACTTAGGGGATGCGACATTAACCATGGGCTTGAGATGAGGCAACTCCGAACAAGTATGGGTGGCATGACTGACAACATCACACAAAGCACACTGGATGGTGTAATTTGGAGGCCAAGGAGGGGCAAGTTTTTTCGGGGCAGCCTTGTCTTTTGATGCCTTCTTGCGAGCTTTGCCCTTCTTACATGAAGTGGTCAAAACAGGAGGTGGTTCCTGTTGAGGTGGCTAAGGCACTGTTGCAACGGGAGAAGTCGCGGGGACTAGTTGAACCAGGGTCAAAGAAAGATAAGGTTGGGGTTGACCAGGTGGGGTAGCAGCTGAAGGATCAAGGTACCAGATGGGAATCCCAAGGGTCAAGTTAGGAAGAGAGAGGGTGGCCATGACAGGTACCGTGTACACTCCTGGGGGAGGAGCTAGGAATGGTATCTTACTAGAGGGGTAATGGCCAGGCGGGACGACTCCTAAATGGTTAAGGCCTGGCGGAACCATTCTAGGAGGGTAAAGAGGCTCATGGATACCAGCTGAAGGACCAGGAGGAGGAGGTCCAGAAGGCTGAATCGAAGGTCTAGGAGTAGGCTGCATGGGGCAAGGAGACTGCTGACTATCCAAGGCGAGCCGCTTGAGGGCAGCCCGAGACGATTCCATCATGCAAAAATTTGATGAGTTGGGATCAGAGACAGGATGGGGAACACCAGGGAATGTCCCAAGCAATGAGGAATCGTTGTAGACTCCAGGTGAGACACTGGTCAAAATATTGACGGTTTGCTTATTGGCCACCAAAGAGATGGTGGAATCAGAGGAGGTCTGAGACTTCGATTTGTAATATGTCAATTGGTTAATGGTGACTATCTTTCCATTATGACGGAAGAACATCTTGTGGTGAACCGCAGATGGGACAAAAAACATCACATAGGTGTAGCTACAACCCAACATAATGTTGTAATCTAAAGGGGCATCTATGACTTCTATGTCAACGCAAACAGTCTTGGCCACAAGAGTAATAGGAAAATTGCAGAATAAGCTAATGGGCTAGGAGGCATGGCCATCCCATGCTCAGAGAGTAATCATGGAAGGAGTCAACTCAGGTGATCCGAGTTTCTTCCAAACCAAAGCGGACATCACACAGGTGGATGCCCCCTCATCAGTAATGCACCAAGAAAATTTTGCGTTCCAGATCTCAACTAGTATTTTGAAGGCGACGGAAGCAGGGAGAGGAGGATGTTCTGACTGGCCAACATCAAAGACAATCAATCAATTGTCGGAAGGATCTACAACACCCATGGTAGATATTAGAGATTTTCGTTGTGAAGGGCACGACTGAAGGAGTTCCAACATTGAAATGGTAGCAGGAGATTGTTCCAAATCATCTACTATGCTATACGAATGGGCAGCTTTGCTAGAAGAAGCATTTCGACGTAGTGGTCCTTTAGGTATCTTGGTATGAACCTCTTCCTGAGGCTGAGGGATCTGCAAGGGACCATTAAGTGTCAAAAGAGGCTCTATAGAGACTGAAGGAGGCGGCTCGGGGATAGACATAGCGAGAGGCTTGTTGTACTGACGGGACCGAGTCTGAAGATTGATGTCTACAATTAGAGGTTAGGTAGTGTTCATCATGAGAACCTAGTAATCAGAGGTACCAGATGGAAGAGGTTGATTGGCCACCTATCCTTCAGGTGGTTGGGTAGCCATAAATCCCTGCATCCACCTACTCCTAAGGGGGAGGTGGCTGCTATTGCAAGGGTTGAGAAGGCAAGGGAGGTGGAGGTGCTAATGTTGTAGGAGCTGGAGCACTAAGTTGTGGATACAAATAATAAGGAGGTTGGGTAACATTGTGGTAAACAAGAGGTTGGGCCAAAAAGGAGGCATTTTGTATCCTAGATATGTGCTACTGGGAGGGGGAAAAGTGCAAGAGGTGCTGCCGGCCCCCCAAGGAAAACCATAGCCCATGGGAGGTTGAGTGTATGGTTTAGAGAGAGCTCCAATGATACCATTGGCGGCATGAGGTGCCCCTGGTACATTGGAAAAACTGGGTCTGGGAAGATTAGGTAGAACGATATAAACATAACCTGAATGAGCGTAGATCAGGTCATATTTTAACGGCATTTGTAGGGCGGCTTCTTCAGTTTGAGGAAAATGTGATGTGACATATTTCCCTGATAGGAGGCAAGAGATATCTAAGGAACCAGTCCATGTAGACATGGTCTTCAAATGTAGGGGATTGACATAGGCTCTTTCTTCTCGGCCATTCCTGGACATGATCGGATAGGTAGGTCACACATGATTGACAGAAAGAAGTCAAAAGTTCGATACCAGTGTCATAACAAAGGGGGAGCTAGAAGTAAGACAAAAAATCCTGGGCAAGAGTCGCAAAGGTGGTATGAGAGGAAGTGGCCCGATCAACATACCACTTAGAAGCTTCACCTATAAGCATTCGTTGGAACAACCGAAGATGGACATATTCATTTGTAATGGAATTAGACAAACACCACATGCGAAAATATTGAACATGATTTGAAGGATCTTCTCCAACAAGGCCTTAAAACATTGGGATATAGAAAAAAGATTTTTCAGCATAGCAGGCCAACTAGCGTCATGGTGTATAGGGTCATTTATCAACTCGTCAAAATTGGGGAGGCTGAGGCCTATCATGAAGGGGAGCAAGGGCGCAGTCGGGGTGGCGTCTGTTGCAGTCCTACTAGTGGTATTCCTAGCCTGAGGGCCGGGGTCACCACTAGCATTAGGTCCTGCACTAGACATGGTGAAGGTGTTAGGGGGAGAACCAAAGGCAGAACGAGAAGGAGAACCCAAAGGACTAGAAGAAGAGTCGATGTGCGGACTCGGTGGAGGACTAACTCGAATCCTACATGGAGGAGTAAGTCTTCCTACCATAAAATAAGGATCAAGGCCAAAAATTCTCTGGGATAAATGCCTTGGTGGCACAATGGTGACAACACAACATGGCATAAAGGAAAAAGAGACCGAAAAGGGCAGGGAGGTGCAAGATCAACTGATTACAATGTTGAAACAAGGGAAAAGAGGTGCAAGATCAATTTATTTCAATTTTTTAGAGTCATTGCTTGGCGGTGTTAACCAAGCCCTTTTTCGCTTAGGGTGTGTGTGTAAAGGTGTGTAAATTTTAATTTTTAAACCCAAACGTTTGTAGAGAAAAATAAAAAGTGTGTTGTATAGTTATAAGTAAACCTGCAAATGACAGTATATAGGCCTGCAAAAATAGAAAATAAATAGCTAATAATGCAATAATCTAAACCCAAGGAGGCAAGTCTCTCAACAACTAGTCTATAGGTGAGTAAAAAAATAATCAAAACACACTAAAAAAAACTAATAGATCTAAGGTCAAAAGGGACAGGGATCTTAAAGACAAAATCTGCTGGAAAGTGGTGCAGAAAACAACAATAAGTCAGAAGAAAAATTGTTGTAAAAAAGGTGGCAAAAGGCTGTCTCCTGAAGGGAAATGGAGTGAACCCTAGAGGAAAATCCAAACAAAGCTATATGAGGTGATTTGGATGGATAATGTTGTTCCTCAAGAAACAATTTCTTGCTGTGTAAAGAAATCAGTGCTTGAGACATTATGTACTTCTGTCACAAATTGATATACTTTGTCTCTGTATTGAAAAACTCTTAAAACATTGATTGTATAACCCCTTAAACAGCAAACCCATATATGTTATGCAATGCTGTATTTCACTTATGCTGAAATGATTGGGTGGAAGAAAACGAGAAAGGAATTTCAAACTGATATGCCGTTTAAAACAGAAACTCACTTTAAAATTCAGAAGAATTATGTAAAGATAAGGTTAAAATAGAGGAGCGCACATTAAGGTGCATTTAACTCTTAGATACACAAGTATAAAGAGGCCCGCAGCTCAAATCACTCTATTTCATTCACGGACGAAAAACATTATGTAAACTGGATAAACTCTTCAGCATAAACAAATGCTAGAAAATTGTATACTTTTACATTGATTTGCTATTCTGGAATACAGAATTTGGCTTCAAGATTTCCCAAAACTCGGAACCTCCAATCCTACTCCTATCTCTGCTTTTATATCAGCCCTTTGATGTAACTTCCTGACTGTTTTGATCAGTTATAAAACTGATTCTTGAAAGTGCTGGAATCATTTAAATTTACAAAATATATGTTTGAATATTATATATATAGTATATAATAAAAACCCAAAATCAAATTGAAATTTTTAAAAGGGCGAATAGTACATTTTGGGTCCCACTACTATGCATTTGTATTAAATCGACAAAACCGCCCCTGGTTTATGAAAACCGATAACCACCTACGGGGGGTGCTGATGGTAGCTTGTACGAAATGAATCGGGGGTACCGTAATATATCATGGCTGTCCATTTTGTAAAAAGTGGTTTCGATTAAACCATTTACGGGGGTACCATCTCCCATAAACTCCATTTAATTTATACCCCGCAAGATCATTGGATCCGGGGAAAATTATCCACGTCGTTGATTTAACTGCAATATGTATGTGTTTGCTACTGTAGTAATACCCTGATGATTCATCATATACATAATCGGAATCTAGCGCTCCACCCCCAAATGTATCACTACCAGAACTATTTCTGACCATTCCAAGAAACAATTGCAATAGCAGGATTCAGGAGATATCACTGAACGAAGCAATTGCATCCATTTCTTGCTTCAGAAATAAGAGCATCGAAGAAAATATCCAAGCTTTCACCCTGCACGATATCTTATATTGAATGCTAAGTTATCCCAACCCGATGATCAGTTACCCGGATTTGGGAGTAATTATATGTTCGAATCCGCTCTGTCTTGTTTCCACTGCCAATTTGTTCAGAACGAAGCTTAGACCTGCTGGAATGGATTTTCTGTCTTTCCATTTCATAAAGTTTTGCACATAAAACTTAGTGCTTTAGCTTTGTTCTTGTGTTATGATCGCTCCTCTTAGATGGTTATGAAAATGCCTATTGGAAAGTGAGTAACGCGAATCAACACTGCTCGGGCTGCACAACGATGTTGAGGAAAGGAGCCAGATGACCAATCATCAGAAGACACTTGATGAGCAAGTGTTGTGAGATGAACTCGCTGTTTTTGCTGGGTTACATTCCAGACACAAGATTTCAAGGACTCAGACAACTAGTCACTCTTACCGACCACTCATACGATACAATGTACTTCAGCATATACGATGCTGCAGATTATTTTGCTTCCATTTCTCTACTTTTCAGCTTCCCCCGTTCTGAAAGTTCAACGTCTACACCTCGAACTGTAACAGTTGCAAAAGAGAGTTCCTTGGCATCACTTGAATTGATGACTGTATAGCTTGGCGACCATTGGTTTTTGATACAGATTTCGTTCAGTTCTTGGAAGGAATTTCACAAGGAAGCAAACCTTTCATATAGCTTTCTTTTTTGTTTTGTATCATTTATAGCCACACTTATATCAGGTGCCTTCGTGACCTTGCCAGCGACAAGTGTTCTGTCATTCGCTAACACCATTCCATCTTTGTCACCACGGAGAATTGTGTTGATTTCAGCATCACATTCTGCAATCTCTCTCAAGAAGTTCTTTTGCTCGAGCTTGATAATGTAACTGGCAAGTCGTCATATCCTCCAATAGACCATCTCGTTTCTTAGATATTTCCTGAAAACCAACTTTTAAAACATCCGTGTCTTTAGAAATCGCACGTTCTCCTAGTCTATTTGAGAAATTGTCATGCAGTACTATTTTGTGAGTAACATTATTCTGTTCAAAACTAACCCCATGCACACAATTGCTCTTGTAATTCTGAGGCATGCCTCCATCGGACTCCATATATGGAGGAACACGTGTTACTTGTCCTCTTGACTTTATTCCAACTGAATTATTAACTTCTTCGACTAACTTTCCCATCGATTTTCCTTCCCGTGATTCCAAGGATGCATTATGCTTACCACAAAACTTCAAACCCTGTGCAATTGTAGTAAGAACGAGACACGTTTGCAAAATAAGAAACCCTGGGGCAGACATTTTGCCAGAATTATCAAATTCAATACATTCGCCTAAGGCTGCATCTTTATTAGAAGAAGATGAACCATAGAAGCAGGATCTTGATTTGTTATACCACATAATATATCACAAACTGATGCGTTGTAAATGCAGCAACGCATCAAAACGTGCATTCATGCGGACAGACTGGATTCTGAGCCTTGCAAAAGTGCATAGCGAAAAGAAAACTGCATACCCTTTGATTTCAAAAGACAATCAGTCACAGTTTGCACAACCCCAAAGGTTTCATGTTCAGCTTTTAGCTCTTAAAATGCTTCTTTGGGATCCAACAACTTGAGAGCATCAGCTTTGAAGGCATTTTAGAGGAAAAACACGCTTCTGAACAATAGCAGATGGTACATTGAAAGCATCAATTAGTAGCCATAGTGCTTTACATGCCTCAGCTACTGCAGGTGCTGAATTGCAGGACCCTGACATGAGGTTTTTTCCTAAGGCATCCAAGCATGAACATAACTATCCAATTATTCCTAAAGCTTTTGCCTGGCCCAGAATTGCACCCATAGGGTTTTTCTCTATTGTGGTGCCTGACATTTGCAAATATGCCTATGAAATAGGTAATTTTCTAAGACTGGATGAATCCAGAAGTCCAAAAACGTTTTGTTTATCTCCTTGAACTTGTTCCTTTTCGATAATTTCTCTCAGCAACCTTAAATTGCCCAGAGCTTCAACCGACTTTTTACTGAGTCAAATTGTGCTACAACATCTGGCTCCAATTGGGGACAGTACTTTGGTAGCAAAGTGCTGAGGACTTGTAGATCAGTAGCCTTTATTGGGCATGGAGTCGAGTCAGACTGAACTTTCTCTCAATCCAAAATCTCTGAAGATTTCAAAACTTGTCTGAACCCTCCTTCTTCTCGGATCTTTATTCTTGAACTGAAATTGATAAACTAAAAATACTGCAACTGTGAATGCTCAACTTCTGAGCTTATTTATGTACAACTCCTATTATATAAGCATTGTTGAACTTAATCAAGTGAAGTCAACCTTCCAATGGAACCAATCCAACATCTGCTTGTCAGATTTAATACCTTCATACTGCTGAAATTGAAAAATCAAAAGAGGAATGTACCATGAAAAATTTTCATATACAAAATTTTGTACATACCCTTGCATTAAAGCTTGTTGCTGACCGAAGAAATTTGCCATATATTCAGCAACTGGATCATAGAAATCATGAGACAAAACTTTGGTTACCTTCTTTTCTCGAACATTTTGCGGATGTTGACTTCTTTCAACATGGCAGTTTCCTTCATTGTTTTAATTTTTAGTCAGGAACTGTGTGTTAGGAACTTGGCTACCATTTCCTGTGGGTAGGCATTTAGGCTGAAAATAAACATCCAAGTTTTGCTCTCCATAATGCTGATGATCTTCACTTAACATCAATTGATAACTAAAATCTTCCTCTTCTTGCAAACAGGTCTGAGAAACTGCATTATTTTCCTCACTACTCACAAAATTATTGCAATGATCTTCCATGCTTTCATAATATAGTTCAGCTGTTGCAACTAAGTTTTGACTAGAATCTCCAAAAGACTTGGATTCTTGTTCTTTGTCAATACAGGAACTTTCTGACACTTTTTGAAAAACTGTATTCAACTCTGAACTTACATTCTCTTGTAAAGAAATTCCAATCTTTCCTTCACAAGCCCTCTTATTTTTGACAAAACTTGGACTTTTTGTATTGCAGGAAAAATTTCTAGAAGCCCACGCATTATCTTCGATTTCTTGCGCATGGAGAAACATCAGCTTCAGAGTACTAGGCTTTCTCTCCTTGAGATAAAAAGCTAAGGCAATAGAAAGAGCTTTCAAATAATAGACCATAGCTGCTGCCTCTGGAGGTCGAATTTCTTCTGGCGTGCTGAAATAAATATTTTGAAACCTCCTGTTAAACTCAGAAATTGATTCATTGCATTTCCTTTGGATAGAATATAATTCCAAAAGGTGCTCTTCATATGATTTACTCTCATCCCAATATGTAAGGAATATATCTTGAAGATCTTGCCAAGAATTAATTGAACCTGCTTCCAAATACTGGAACCATTGCTGAGCATCCTATTTTAAAGAATGGCAAAACATCCTTAAAGCTATGTCTTCATAAATGATTTGAAATCTGTCCAGAAAGTATTCAAATTCCAAAATATGTGATTCAGCTGAAATGTCCTTCTCCTTCCCGGAAAAACTTGGCAAGGACTTGAATCCTTTTGAAGGATACTGATGGAGAATAGCGGGCAGCTTCAGGGGTTTAAAGATTTCTTTATTTTTGAACTGAAAAGCAGTCAATTTCTCATAAGGAAAAATATTATCATGCAAAGATGATGAATTATGACCTTTATGCCCAGACTGTGACTGATTATCTTCCGGGATTGTAATACAACAATCATCCCTCCTTTCATGTTTAGGAGATACACCTGTGTCAAGATTTATAATACAAGCAGAAGCAAAATCATCTTTTTCCAATAATGAATTTACATTTTGGGCCTTGTAGTCTTCTGAGAAAACAAAGCAGGAAACAATCCTTTTAATATAAATGGGAAAATGGATTACTAAACTGACAAATAAAAATAGAACCTCCTTTAAAAAACGGAAATTCTGATACATGTTTCTTCCATGATACTTTCTCATCTTCTTGCCAGGAAAATTCTTCATCTAATGAAACTTTCATCCATGGAGTCGCCAGGTGAATAATAAACAACCAATCTTCAAATCTGAATCTTTTTCACCATCAAAAATAAAGGATTATGAAACCATCTACTGCAAGGCATGTGACCTCGCGTTTGGCTTTGTGAAAATGAGAATTCTGGAAACAGTAAACACAGCCAAAAACCTTCTCCTCACTGAACAACCAGAGGAAGTAGAAATAAAACCCAGGGAAATGAACTTCGCTTCTTCGATCCCCGGCAACGGCGCCAATTAATGTTGTTCCTCAAGAAACAATTTCTTGCTGTGTAAAGAAATCAGTGCTTGAGACATTATGTACTTCTGTCACAAATTGATATACTTTGTCTCTGTATTGAAAAACTCTTAAAACATTGATTGTATAACCCCTTAAACAGCAAACCCATATATGTTATGCAATGCTATATTTCACTTATGCTGAAATGATTGGGTGGAAGAAAACGAGAAAGGAATTTCAAACTGATATGCTGTTTAAAACAGAAACTATCACTTTAAAATTCAGAAGAATTATGTAAAGATAAGGTTAAAATAGAGGAGCGCACATTAAGGTGAATTTAACTCTTAGATACACAAGTATAAAGAGGCCTGCAGCTCAAATCACTCTATTTCATTCACGGACGAAAAACATTATGTAAACTGGATAAACTCTTCAGCATAAACAAATGCTAGAAACTTGTATACTTTTACATTGATTTGCTATTCTGGAATACAGAATTTGGCTTCAATATTTCCCAAAACTTGGAACCTCCAATCCTACTCCTATCTCTGCTTTTATATCAGCCCTTTGATGTAACTTCCTGACTGTTTTGATCAGTTATAAAACTGATTCTTGAAAGTGCTGGAATCATTTAAATTTACAAAATATATGTTTGAATATTATATATATAATATATTATAAAAACCCAAAATCGAATTAAAAGTTTTAAAAGGGCGAATAGTGCATTTTGGGTCCCACTACTATGCATTTGTATTAAATCGACAAAACTGCCCCTGGTTTATGAAAACCGATAACCACCTACGGGGGGTGCTGATGGTAGCTTGTATGAAATGAATCGGGGGTACCATAATATATCATGGCCGTCCATTTTGTAAAAAGTGGTTTCGATTAAACCATTTACGGGGGTACCATCTCCCATAAACCCCGTTTAATTTATACCCCCGCAAGATCATTGGATCTGGGGCAAATGATCCACGTCGTTGATTTAACTGCAATATGTATGTGTTTGCTGCTGTAGTAATACCCTGATGATTCATCATATACATAATTGGAATCTGTCGCTCCACCCCCAAATGTATCACTACCAGAACTATTTCTGACCATTCCAGGAAACAATTGCAATAGCAGGATTCAGGAGATATCACTGAACGAAGCAATTGCATCCATTTCTTGCTTCAGAAATAAGAGCATCGAAGAAAATATCCAAGCTTTCACCCTGCACGATATCTTCTATTGAATTCTAAGTTATCCCAACACGATGATCAGTTACCCGGCTTTGGGAGTAGTTATATGTTCGAATCCGCTCTGTCTTGTTTCCACTGCCAATTTGTTCAGAACGAAGCTTAGACCTGCTGGAATGGATTTTCTGTCTTTCCATTTCATAAATTTTTGCACATAAAACTTAGTGCTTTAGCTTTGTTCTTGTGTTATGATCGCTCCTCTTAGATGGTTATGACAATGCCTATTGGAAAGTGAGTAACGCGAATCAACACTGCTCGGGCTGCACAGTGATGTTGAGGAAAGGAGCCAGATGACCAATCATCAGAAGACGCTTGATGAGCAAGTGCTATGAGATGAACTCGCTGTTTTTGCTGGGTTACAGTCCAGACACAGGATTTCAAGGACTCGGACAACTAGTCACTCTTACCAACCACTCATACGATACAATGTACTTCAGCATATATGATGCTGCAGATTCTTTTGCTTCCATTTCTCTACTTTTCAGCTTCCCCAGTTCTGAAATTTCAACGTCTACACCTCGAATTGTAACAGTTGCAAAAGAGAGTTCCTTGGCATCACTTGAATTGATGACTGTATAGCTTGGCGACCATTGGTTTTTGATACAGATTCCGTTCAGTTCTTGGAAGGAATTTCGCAAGGAAGAAAACCTTTCAGATAGCTTTCTTTTTTGTTTTGTATCATTTATAGCAACACTTATATCAGGTGCCTTCGTGACCTTGCCAGCGACAAGTGTTCTGTCATTCGCTAACACCATTCCATCTTTGTCACCACGGAGAATTGTGTTGATTTTAGCATCACATTCTGCAATCTCTCTGAAGAAGTTCTTTTGCTCGAGCTTGATAATGTAACTGGCAAGTCATCAGATCCTCCAATAGACCATCTCGTTTCTTAGATATTTCCTGAAAACCAACTTTTAAAACATCCGTGTCTTTAGAAATTGCACGTTCTCCTAGTCTATTTGAGAAATTGTCATGCAGTACTATTTTGTGAGAAACATTATTCTGTTCAAAACTAACCCCATGCACACAATTGCTCTTGTAATTCTGAGGCATGCCTCCATCGGACTCCATATATGGAGGAACAAGTGTTACTTGTCCTCTTGACTTTATTCCAACTGAATTATTAACTTCTTCAACTAACTTTCCCATCGATTTTCCTTCCCGTGATTCCAAGGATGCATTATGCTTACCACAGAACTTCAAACCCTGTGCAATTGTAGTAAGAACGAGACAAGTTTGCAAAATAAGAAACCCTGGGGCAGACATTTTTCCAGAATTATCAGATTCAATACATTCGCCTAAGGCTGCATCTTTATTAGAAGAAGATGAACCATAGAAGCAGGATCTTGATTTGTTATACCACATAATATATCACAAACTGTTGCGTTGTAAATGCATCAATGCATCAAAACGTGCATTCATGCGGACAGACTGGATTCTGAGCCTTGCAAAAGTGCATAGCGAAAAGAAAACTGCATACCCTTTGATTTCAAAAGACAATCAGTCACAGTTTGCACAACCCCAGAGGTTTCATGTTCATCTTTTAGCTCTTAAAATGCTTCTTTGGGATCCAACAACTTGAGAGCATAAGCTTTGAAGGAATTTTAGAGGAAAAACACACTTCTTAACAATACCAGATGGTACATTGAAAGCATCAATTAGTAGCCATAGTGCTTTACATGCCTCAGCTACTGCAGGTGCTGAATTGCAGGACCCTGACATGAGGTTTGTTCCTAAGGCATCCAAGCATGAACATAACTGTCCAATTATTCCTAAAGCTTTTTCCTGGCCCAGAATTGCACCCATAGGGTTTTTCTCTATTGTGGTGCCTGACATTTGCAAATATGCCTATGAAATAGGTAATTTTCTAAGACTGGATGAATCCAGAAGTCCAAAAACGTTTTGTTTATCTCCTTGACTTGTTCCTTTTCGATAATTTCTCTCAGAAACCTTAAATTGCCCAGAGCTTCACCCGACTTTTTACTGAGTAAAATTCTGCTACAACAGATAAAAAGCCAATTTGAAGTGGATCTGAAGGTGAGGTATTAGATCTGAAAAAATGGCTGAAGACTCTGAAATTTCAGACAACCTGCAACAGCAATAACTCTTCCACAAAAAGTGGAGGGTACCGAAGCCCTTGGGGGCTAGGTTCCCACTTAGTTGAGTGAAATAGAAAAATTATAGATCCAAAACGGGCGGAGACGAAGGTCAGACAACCCTGAACAGAGGCTCAGACAAACCCATAAAACTTTCAGAAAAATCCCTGCAAAAAGTTCAGGTCGCAGTTTCTGACCTGTTTTCAGCAGAGGTCGCAATTTTTGGGCTGAAAAGTGTGCCTTGAAGGTCTAGGTCATAGGTTTTGGGCCAAAAAGTGCGACCTGCACCTCCGGCACTCTTGACGGAATATTTCATAAAAGGTTGTCGTATCAGCTGCGGCTGATGTCTGTCACCTACGAAATAGGTCCGAAAACACACAGAAGTCAGAATTTTTATCATTTTAGGGTTTTATAGGTTAAAAAAAACATCAAGAAAAGAAAAAACAAGGGGCTAAAGATAAATCCTAGGATTTGAAGCAGCTGGATATGCAAGGATCAAGAAAATGACAGTGGTCGTAATCATAAACCCATTTGGAGTCGCCAGTTGTTAGTATGAATTTTAATTCCAAGCGTACGAAAAAATACCACTTTAGCTGCACATAACAAACAACCCTAACAACAGAAATGAATGCTAATATCCTCAGATCTGCAATTAGGTGATCAAGATAAATGCTACAAAAATCTAGATCTATGCATTAGAAAACATTAAACAGTAGAAAAAACAAGATTTACTCCATGCATCCAATAGACAAGACAAGAATATATCAAATGAATTTTGTATTAATGGAACCTGGGAGTAAAAAACAAGAGGGTGTTCCCTGTTCTCCTCAATGGGATGGGTTCTTGTAAGTCCTTAGCACTTCAAATCTAGAATTCCTCTCTCTTCATGGTGTAGAAAACCTAGACAAAAAATAGTAGAAAAATATGACTATGATGGTGGATCAATAGTTAGACCAAAAGTATAGATCTAGAGTGATCTTTAGGCAACAAAAGGTGATAAATGAATGGGAAAACCCTTCTATTTATAACAATATATTGAGTTAGTCTAGATATTGGTGCATAATTAAAATATTATTAACCAAATCAATATCCAACTTTTATGGAATATTTTATTATATTTGTTGGAGGGAAAAGGAATTTGACTTGGGTCAAATCCCTTTATTTGTAAATAATAAATAAATAAATGATGTATTTATCATTTTAAGGATGTGGTTGAGTAATAAATAAATAAATAATGATTTATTTAATTATTTAAGGGTGACTTAGTCATATTTAACAAATAATAGTATTTAAATAAGGTTTAAATAATTATTCTTAGAAAATAATAAGATAAATAATGATTTATCTAATTAATTTCCTTGTTTTGGGTTAAATATAACCAAGAATATTAATTAAATTGTTTTTTAACTAATTATTCCTTGAGGAAAATCAAACAAATGTATATTTATTTAATATTTCCTCATGGGGTTTCTTGTTTAGACCATAAACAACTTAATAAAGGTGGTTTACTAAGTTTTTTTCATAGTGAAAGCAATTTTACTTAGGGTAAAATTGGTCTTACATGGTGTACTTGGGTCCATCTAATGATAATAGGTTAGATGGCCAAAAAATGGTGTAACAAAGTGATCCTTAAGCTGACTCTACGTCTCAACAAAACAACAACTATGTTCTTAGTCCTGTATGAGGGGACTTTTAAAATACAGAATTAAAACTAAATGAAAATTTTCTCTAAGATATAAGTAGAAGCTAATCATATCCTGAATTGGAAAAGGATAGTCTTCTCTCAATTCTAGAGTTGATGGACTAAATAAACAGGGGAAGAGGATTGTTTATATGATTGAATTAATTATATAATTTTTATCAATTAAAGAAGTAGTTCATTCAAATAATGAAAGAGAAAACAAAATGGGAATGTATTTAAACAATAAATAGTTACTTCCCAATACATTCCTATCTCAATGAATTCATATTAATTATAATTTTTTTATGTCCCTCAGAGATAGCTCCTACAGAAATTCAATAACATAAAATAATCGATAAGACAATAATTATCAATATCATAATGCCATACAGTATTTAGAACATAAAATTAAATAAATTGTAGAAATTATGGTAAAAACATGATTAATTCACATCTCATACAATAGTGCACATGCAATGAAAATTAATTAAAAGCATACCAAAATATCATTACAATTCTTGCAACCCATGAGTAGCTTCAGCTACTTGGAGAAATTTCTGACAGTAGTGAAAAAAAATATTTGTTGGGAAAACTAGTGAGCAGGGGGTGAATTAGTATTAACAATAATCATAATCTTTTCTTTCACTTTACTGATTTCTATATGCACCTCTAATTAATCCAACTAGCATATGCATGCAACTTTCGTAAAGGAAACATGTGTATACCCAGATAACTTTAATATTCAAATAAATCTTCAGAAACTTTACTTAGCCCAGTTCATCAGTTATACATCAGACATTTAAGCAGTAGATATGTGAAGTAATAACAGAGTAAATGATCACAAAAAATACATCACACTTGAACACCAATATTTAAGGTGGAAACGCAAGTCAGGAGAAAACTATCGTTGTTGTTGTCTCTGTCTTCATTGTTTATTATATTGAAAATTGCTTATAATGTTGTACTGATGTAGACTCATACCAGTATGCAGACACCCACTTGCAGAAGGTTGCAACCTTCTCTAGTTCTCTAGCTGCTACTGGAAGGGAGCTCCAACTACCCGATCTCATTTACCAACCACTACTAGAAGGGAGCTTCAACCCCCTAAAATGATGACGAGCTTCTATTGGCAGGAAGCTTCGACTTCCAAACTGAAGGCTTCAACCCTGAGAACCATTGTAGACCATGTTTCATAAATTTTCACACTGGATCCAATAGCTTTAACATAACACAATTTCTATATAAACACTAATATCCATCAACCAATCTTCAAACAAAACAATGAGATCACTATAACCAGATCACAACATTAAACCAAGACTTTTATATTATCACGCAGAATCAACTTCAACTCTGATCATTTACAAAATAATTGTATATGCTACTTTACTTACTGAGACATACGTGTATATGTGATTTACTGTGGATGAAACTACATATAGATCTTTATATACTAAGAATTAGAGTTCTATCTAGACTCAATAGATCAGAGATATTCTGGTACATTTTCTTAGATATACAAAATCCTTAAACAGTCAGTAGAATCCATCATTCTCAATCAACCAGTCACTGATAATATCTATACATAATCAATTATCAGCATAAATAGTATTCAAAAAACCCATATCTACATGAAGACTTCATTGACAAACAACATAAACACAACAAAAATGACCAGACATTTTCTTCAGCAATCTTCAGAAAAACCCAAACTTCCATACGTGCCTTTGCTGAATGAACCTGTGGGTATACGCACTTTCACCATGTAAAATACAAAATGGAAAATGGCAGTAATACAAGAAATAATAAACTAAAATTACAACAATATGGAAAACACATTAAAAATGTCAAAAAATAGCCAAAAACTGCTGAGCCATTTTATTAAATATGGAGGTGAAAAAAAAAATACAACAATGCCAAAAATATATAGCTCTATAACCAGCTAAATCTGGTTGAAATGATCCTTAGGTTTGCACACTAAAATATTGCTCTACTGATGGTGCTGCTAGACTCTTCCTTTGCGCTACCCTACTGAAAATGTTGCAGCTGGCCAACTTCAGACTACTGGTTGGGCTACCTCCACTACTCAGAGAATTCTACGAATTTGGGAAGGTGATCTTTGCCAAAAACTCAAAAAAACCCAGAAATGGTTTTCTCTAATTCCAACTTTCAAAATCTACCCCTTTTTGCTTAGCTCCTATAGTTGTTGGTTGAGTAGGGACTACGTAAATGGACTGATATGATACTAAAAAAATTCTAGGATTCAAGGACTCTATTATGAAAACTCAAAAAACCCAAAAAAAATTCTCCAAACTCCAATCTTTAAAATTTAGCCTTTCTATGCTTGGCCCCCTTCTAATTTTGAATTCTTCTGGGGATTCAAAGCTATGGGCTGAGATGAAAGAGAAAATGTCTGCAACTACTCCCCAAAGCTCAACTATTGAAGGGTTGACCCCTTCACTAGATTCCAAGCAGGAATGCTATGTAATTTCACGCTCTCCTGGATCTCTCTATTTCTGGACTGCGTAAGTCATTGAGTGACTGAGCTGTTATAGAGGGGTTGCAAGTGGCTTAATGCTAGATAGTAAAATAAACTCACAACAGATAGTAGGAATACTCTCCTGAACCTTCGCGAAACTCATGAATGAAGTCTCCTCAAAAACCTCTCCTGAGCGAGCACTCGAAGTCCCCCGAGGATGAGGTTGGGATCTTCGCTTAAAGACACCTGTGTGCCAAAAAACACTACAGACTTAGCTAAATAGCTCAAGCATGCTCAAGTATAAAGAAAAGAAAATAAGAATAATCAATAATGATTGCCATGGTTGTCATCGCCCCCTTCTTATTCTTGTGAAACCCCAATAAACTTGGGTCCACTCATTAATTGTGCTATCACTTGGCTCCTTGGCATTCACACATGTTGCGCTTATTTCTTGGCCTCTTGGCCCCACAAGACACTACATTGTTCACACTAGCTTTGGAAAAAAGGTTTTACTCAAACTGATGGGTTTATGGGTCCCTTCACCCTTTTATTCACATACTAAAATTAAGAAAACAAAATTGGAAAAATTTAATATTCTTAGTTACCTATTAGCTAATTAGGAATATTACACACCGTGATGAACCAACGTATAGATCTGTAAAGATGACAAGACTTCACAACACTTCAAAGCATCAAACTTGCTTAGATCATATCATTTACTTCAGAAATTATGTTCCAGACCATAGATCTAAACAACTCATAAACATATCATGCAAATACATAGCCATTTCAGGTTCAGAGATCCTGATCCATTATTGTATTCATGAGTGCATCAAAATATCATATCTATCTATTAAATATAGCCCAATCAATGCAAACATAATTGAGACTGAATTATTCATTCAATTCTCATTCACATGCACACCATTGCACTATAATCTTCTCCTCCTTATATAGTTTGAGCCTTAATCAATACCATGAGCCAAAACCACACACGTGCCGATGGTATTCTTGGACAGGATCAAATAGTCATTACTGTGCTCAATATTGTGGGCTAATACCATGGTAAAGACCCTTAGTATTGTTAAAATGAGCATGCCAACTCATACACGACTTTTCTTCTTTGTACCCACGTGTACACACCGCTTTTCTTTACAAAATCTATGTATACACAAATTCTAGATATATACACGACTTGGCTTCATTTAACCTGCGTATGTATGTGGCTTCCCTTTCTCAAACCTGCGTATATTTCATGAAACTTTACCTTTATCTTTCCTTTGTCACTAGTTCGTATTCCTTTCTCTGTCACATCTAAACTAGCCCGTAGATACATCAATTTTACATCTTCAACAAATAGGTTGCTATCAAAAGGAAACTCATCGATTAGGTTGCCATCAAGGACAACATATTACATCATAATGTCAAAAATATCCCCTTTTGGACTTGATGTCAACCATGTTTGTGTTTGATCACCACAACTTATAGATACCTGTTAGACACATCAATCATAAGCATTATTCAAACACCAAGTTACTCTCCCCTTTGACATCAAGGGAAAAGGGCAAACCGATACAAGAATGCAGAGATATGCACTACACAATACAAACCATACTCCTCCTGAACACATGTTGAAGCTTCAAAATAGATTTGAAATGAATCTATAACCTTTACTATCACCAAGGACACATACATACATCAATTACCCAACCAAGTGGGTTTACAAAAATGAAAAAGTCCCTACATGAATGAATATCACAATCTTTACATCATAGGTCTCAACATGACCCTTATATCAAATAATAGATATGACTTTATAACCAAGACCAAAGGATTTGAATAGATAGATATCATCTAACACACTTCAGTAACCAACAAATGCCAAAAATGCATTATATTTAGCAAGGCTAATGCTCCCCCTAACCCTGTGCATCCTGAACATTTTCAATAGCCAATTCATCAAATAATCTTCATCAAGTAGATAGAAAATAAGAAAAATCAGCTTGAAAAACCATAACCGCAGCTATACCCATCAACACCAAATCATATCAGTTAACAACATGTAGAAGATTGTTCTTGAAGGCTGACCCACCGATTTTATGATAGAAGGATCCATACGTGACTGTATGTAGAGAAACTCACGTATATGCACGATTATGTGTCATGAAACCTGCGTACCAAATTTAATCTTATGAAATCAAACAGATCAAATAAGTGAGGCGGAGACAACTCCCAGTTTTTGTCTGAGATATTCAAATGCTTCTCTGGGAAGAGGTTTAGCAAATATGTTAGTAACTTGTGCTTTGGAGGGAACATACTCTAATTTAACCTTTTTCTCAAGCACTTGTTCTCGTAAAAAGGGATAATTGATAGGAATGTGCTTGGTTTTGGAATGCATAACAAGATTTTTTGAGATACTGATGGCACTTGTATTATCACATAGGATGGAGATGAGAGGAGAACATTTAATTTGAATATCTTGTAATTTCTGCATCATCCAAAAAGTTGTGTGCAACATGATGCAACAACCACATATTATGTTTCTGTTGTATATAAGGAAATGGAACTTTTTTTCTTATTGAACCAGGATCTTGAGTTCCTTGTAGATATTTGAATATTTTTTTTACGACATGACGATGTGACTTATTTGGATTGGCTTGGAATTTTCCAAAAATCCCAACTGCATGCATGATATCTGGTCTAGCCCCTGTTAGATATAGAAAAATTCCAATCATAGATCTATACTCTGGTTGTTTTACCATGGGAAAAACATCATGTGAAATGAGGTTACATTCGGTCACCATTGGAGTGCTCACAAGTTTACAGTATTCCATCCCATTCTTCTTCAGAATTTGCTTGAGATATTTTTCCTGTGAAAGAAAGGTGCCATTTTTTTCTTGTTGCACTTGTAAGCTAAGAAAATATGTTAGTTCTCCAAGTAAAGACATTTCAAATTACTGCTGCATAAAAGAAGAAAATTCCTTATAGATGTGTGCAACATGATGCAACAACCACATATTATATTTCTGGTGTAGATAAGGCAATGGAACTTTTTTCTTACTGAACCAGGATCTTGAGTTCCTTGTAGATATTTGAATATTGTTTTTATGGCCTGAAGATGTGACTCCTTTGGATTGGCTTGGAATTGTCCAACAATCCCAACTGCATGCATGATATCCGGTCTAGTACATGTAAATAAAGAAAAATTCCAATCATAGATCTATACTTCAGTTGGTTTACCATGGGAGAATTATCATGAGAACTAAGGTTACATCTGGTCACCATTGGAGTGCTCACAAGTTTGTAGTATTCCATCCCATACTTCTTTAGAATCTTCTTGAGATATTTGGCCTGTGAAAGAAAGATGCCATATTTTTCTTATTGCACTTGTAAGCCAAGAAAATATGTTAGTTCCACAAGTAAAGACATTTCAAATTCATGCTACATAAAATAAGAAAATTTTTGACTCATGGATTCTTCATTACTCCAAAAATTGATGTCATCAACATAAACAACAATAATTAACGATTTATCATCCTCAAATTTTTTTTATAAGTTATTGTCTGCAGATCCTTTTGTGAAACCTTGTTGTTGAAGATATTTTCCAAGACGATAGTACCATTCCTGTGGGGCTTGTTTTAGACCATTTAGGGCCTTTTTAAGTTTGCAAAAAAGTTTTTAATCATTTCCCCTAATGAATCCTTCTGGTTTTTCTATATAAAATTATTCTTCCAGATCACCATTAAGGAAATAATATTTTACATCCATTTGATAAACCTTGAATTTTTTAAAACTTGAAAATGCAAGAAACATTCTTATGGCTTCAAGTCTGGCTACTGGGGCAATGTTATGAAAGCAACTCCAAAAATAGAAGAACAGAGAGATCAATGCCTTAGAAATTGGCCACTTCGAGGGGGCAACCTCCAATACATTACATATATGAACAATTATTGGATGATACAAATAAACAAAACCTCATTATATATATAGGAGTCCATGGGCCCACAATATAATCCTAGCCGACATAACAATAAAAATTTAAGGGCAAAATAATAACAATATTGGGGTTACAGGGGTACAAAAATAACAATAAGGGGGCTACACCAATAATAGTAAGGGACTAAACTAGTAATATATGGACCTCACATGCTCGTCTCCTTCAAAAAATTGTTGTCCTCAACGCTTGAGTAGCTCTGGGTGCTTTTGTATAAAATTCTCATCCTCCCATGTAGAATCTTCAGTGGGTAAGTTCTTCCACTTGATGAGTTACCTTGAAATTGATCGATTTTGTAGATGTCGATTTCTTGTTTCCATGACCACTTCAAGTTCAAATATGATTTTTCCCTCCTCATCAATTTCTAGCAATATTGTTTGAATTGGAAGAATTTCACCTATAACCTTCCTTAAGAATGAAACATGGAAAACTGGATGCACTCGCGAAGAAGCAGGAAGCTCCAATTTGTATGCCATAGTACCAATATTTTGCAACACCTTGTAAGGACCATAATACTTTGGCTATAATTTATTATCCTTCTTAGCTTGCTTGAGGGACATTTGTTTGTATGGTTGTAGCCGTAAAAATACCCAGTCTCCTACATCAAAACATCTCTCACTATGATGTTGATCCTCTTGTTGTATCATTCGATTTTGTGCCAAATTTAGGTTATCCTTTAAGAGTTGGAGAACTTCTTGTTGATGCTCGATGTGATCTTCCACTGCTTGAACCTTAAAATTTTCTCTTAAAGATGATGTGATGGAAGGTGGATGATATCCATAAAGTGCAATAAATGGGGTCATTTTTTCTGCAATATGGAAGGAAGTGTTATACCACCATTCAGTGAGAGGTAACCACTTGAGCCATCGTGTTTTTTTATCAAATACAAAACAACGAAGATATCCTTCAAAACATTTATTCACTATCTCAATTTGACCATCAGATTTAGGATGATAAGATGAGCTATGAGCTAATTGAGTACCCAAAAAAGAAAATAACTCCATCCAAAAATTTCCAGTGAAAATGGGATCTTTTTCACTCACAATAACCTTTCGGTTTCCATGTAGCTTTTGAATCATGTCCATAAATGTAGTAGCAACTATAATTGCTTTAAATTGATGAGATAATGCACAAAAGTGCGCATACTTGGTAAGTCTATCAAATAACACCATGATGACACTCTTATCTTTGGACTTAGGTAAACCTGTGATAAAATGCATTGAAATCTCTTCCCAACATTGACTTGGAATGGATAAAGGTTGTAGAAGACCCGGGGTCTTAATTGTCTCAACTTTATTTTACTGGAAAACCAAAAATTCCACCACAAACTTTTGAATATCATATTTAAGGCCATCCCCAAAAAATTCTTTCTTCACCCTGTGGTAAGTTTTTTAAAATCCTGAGTGTCCTCCTAAAGGAGAAGTGTGCAATTCCAAAAGAATCTTTTGTTTTAGTTGGGAATTATTAAAAATATATAAGCTATATTTGTACCATAAGGAATCATTTTTCCAAATAAATGTATCAGATGTACTAGTATCTTGCTACAACTTTTGAATGAGTGTCCACACTTCTTCGTCCTTCTTCCATTCATACCTTGCTTCGGTTATCCAATCTGGTCGGATAATATAAATAGCACAAAGCAATGCTTCCACCTCTTCATTCTTTCTTGAGAGTGCATCTACAACAACATTTAGCTTCCCTTTTTTGTAGATTATTTGAAAATCATAACCCAACATATTTGTGACCCATTTTTGCTGCTCTTCTGAAGACAGTCTTTGTTCCAAAAAGTGTTTAAGACTATCATGCTCAGTTTTTACCTTGAAGTGTCCTCCCATTAGGTAAGGTCGCCATTTCTTTAGTGCATGTAGTATTGCTAACATTTCCTTCTCATAAATAGCTTTATGTAAATGCTTTCCTTTGATTGGATGACTTTCAAAAGCAATGGGTCTTCCTTCTTGCATTAAAATAGCACCAATTCCATTTCTTGAGGCATCACATTCCATAATAAAGGTTTTTGTGAAGTCTAGCATAGCTAAGACCGGTGCTAGGCACATTGCCTCTTTAAGATGTTCAAAGGCCTTAGCTGCTTCAGGAGTCCATGAAAATTCATCTTTATTCAATAATGTTTTTAGAGGTGTTTCTATTATCCCATAATTCTTAACAAACTTGTGATAATACCCTGTTAACATGAGAAATCCTCGCAACTGCTTTATGGTTGTGGGGACTTTCCATTCCTTAATGGCTTTAACTTTGTTAGGGTATACCTTAACACCCTCATGAGATACAATATGACCCAGATATTCCACCTCTTGTACTCCAAAGAAACATTTGGATTTTTTTGCGTATAATTTTTTCTCCTGCAATAGTTTGAGCACCCTGTCAACATGTTGAACATCATCCTTCCAAGACCTGTTGTAGATTAGTATATCATCGAAAAAAACTAGCACACATTTTCTAATGAAGGGTTTGAAAATGGAATTCATCAACCCTTGAAATGTAGAAGGTGAATTGGTGAGGCCAAAAGGCATGACCAAAAATTCATAACGACCCTCATGATTTTGAAATGCATTTTTCGGAATATCTTCAGTCTTGATTCTAATTTGATGATATCCTGAACGAAGATCCAACTTGGTAAAATAAATTTCTCCATGTAGTTCATCCAATAATTCATCAATCACAGGAATGGGAAATCTATATTTAATGGTGAGATTATTGAGCTCCCTATTATCTGGATACATGCTTCATGATCCATCCTTGTTGTGCACTAATACTACTAGAGAAGAGAAAGAACTTTGACTAGGTTGAATTATACCGGCCTCTAACATTTCTACAATCATACGTTCAGTTTCGCTCTTTTGGACATAAGGATATCTATAAGGCCTGATGTTTGGAGGAAAACTTCCTGGAATCAAATTATTAGCATGATCATGATCGCGAATATGTGGGAGTCCTTTGGGAGTTTCAAACACCTTGGAATGATTTTCCAAGAATTTTTGGATATCTGCAGAAATATATGATTTCGATGTTGGAACTTCTAATGAGCATAGTTGTGCAATTACACCCCGTTGTTCTTTCTTCAGAATATTTGTCGTGACATTAGAGCTTATTATCTTTCCTGACTTCCCTGCAATACCCCATAATTCGACTTCCTTTCCTTCTGAAAAAAATTTCAAGAAAATTTCTTGAAAATTAAAAACTACCATCCCCAAAGATTGTAACCACTTTACTCCTAGTACAACGTCAGCACCTCCCATAGGAATGGAAAGAATTTGACTATTAGATACATATTCCCCCATGTTTATCTTGATATTATGTCATTTTCCAAAGCAATTTATAGTTCCTCCATTTGCAACCATCACTTGACATTTTGGTGCTGGGTATAGGAAATAATTCAATTCCTTGGCTACCTTACAATGAATAAAATTGTGGGTTCTACCTGAATCAATAAACACTATTACCTTTTTCTTCTTGATATTTCCTTCTATCTTGAGAGTTTGAGGAGTGTTAACTCCTTCCAATACATTACACGATATGGTCGAACTCATTTCTTCCTCTTCTAGGATTGGTTCCTAGTGTATATCCTCTTCTTTTGAAGATTCTTGTTCATTTTCTTCTTCCTCTTCACAATCTATGTAAAATAATTTCTTCTCAGCACACTTATGACCTTTAGTGTATTTTCTATCACAATTGTAGAAAATCCATTTTTCTCTTTTTTATTCCAATTGTCGTGGTGTCAACCTTGTAAGTTGTGGAAGTCTAGGAGTAGCAACACTTCCATATTTGTATATGTGAGTGGTAGGCTTCGTTGTTGCCATAATTTTACATTCAATTTTTCTTGCCAACCTGAATGCCTTTTCCAATGAATCAGGCTCCCAAACATGAACTTCATGTTGGATGCTATCCTTTAAAGTCCCTATGAAGACATCAATCATGGCTTCCTTTGGAATATCAGTTACCCGTATATTCAATTTTTGGAAGTCCTCAATGTGCTCCACCACTGAACCCTTTTGTTTGAGATTTATCAATTGGCTAAAGAAGGTGTTGCTTTTTGTATCCTCATAATGTGCTATCATTTCCTACGTAAAAATTGACCAAGTGAAATTTTTTTACGGGATCAAAGCCCTCGATACCATACAAATGTATTTTTTTCTAAATGTAAAGTTGCAATGTGTACCTTTTGTGCGTTTTGCACATTATTGAGATCAAAATATTGCTCCATCTGTAGTATCCATGTTACGGGATCCTTGCCATGAAACTTCCTCATATCCATTTTTAGAATATGGTGGTTCTTCCATCCAACATTAGATTTTCTGAAATCACGATTAACATTTATTTTTTTCTCATCATGAGTTTCCTCTACTATCTTTTCGCCATTAGCAAACATGTCTTGTATCAACTTTGAAAAATCATTCTTCAGGTTTTCCATGTTGTGTTTCATTTTTTCATCTATATTAGCTTCCATGTCATCCATCTTAGCTTCCATGCCATCCATCTTAGCTTCCAAACAATTCATCTTAGCTTCCATGCCTTTCTTCAAACCATCCATCTTAGTTTCCATGCCTTTCTTCAAAACTTCCATTTCATTTTTTGTTGCTCTTTGCGATAGCGAAATTTGGTGCACTTTCTCTTGTAATTTTGATATCTCATGTTGTGCTTCTTCATCTTCATGAGTCGTAGTAGAGCCTTCTGAAGGCTTAATGTTGGAAATACTGAGGGGGGGTGGGGGGGTGAATCAATATTCCTTTCAATTAGAGCATTAGTTAATATTTGATTATTATTAGTGTTTGTACAATGATAGTAGCAAAAAAAAGGAACACTAATGCACATAGTTTTTAAGGTGGAAACCCACTCCAGGACAAAAACCACCTAATGATTTTATAATAATTATTTAATATTGAACTCCAATTGAAAATAAAGCTCCAAATTCCTAGAATTTAGAAAATCATTCTTCTCCAGCTCCCACTGGATGGACGCTCCAACGCCCGAGATTCTTCATTATTCAACTGAATGGATGCCCCAACACCCAATGAGATACAACTCACCCTAGCACCACCCTACCATCCTCCATCCTATAGAAGAATAAAATAAGAATGGACTCCCGTACCAGGGAAAATGGTCCACTTTAGAATGATATAGAATGATGTAGAAGAAGAAGATATACTAGACCATAAACCCAACTTTGACGCAACCACCTAATGATGATCCTAGACCTCCCAACACTTCCTCTTCAACTCTTGGCAGATAGACACTAGTACAATTTTTACAATAATGTATTTACAATGACATAGTACAATGATACCTTTATAATGATTGTGTGCAGTGCTGCCCACTTGAAGACTTCATATGATAAAATTATTGCTACTGTTATGCACCTTGGTTGCTTCTCTTGTCATGCTACCCTCTGCTGCACCTTGCTTTACTTTTATTCCCTAGAAATTTTGGTCCTTTGCAACCCTTGACAACACATGATCTAGCTTTTTCTTGCCTTCTAGGAGCTCAATATTGAATTTGGTGTATCTCTGTTATTTCAAATCTCCAATATCTGATTTTTGGTCCTGTAGTAATCCTCTAAGTTGTATTTCCAATGCCATAGGTTTGACCCAATTTTGATTCTTCAAGAGAGAGTTCTACCCAATCTCTCACAATGCCCTAATTATGGACTATTTTAGCAGAGCGAACTTGTATGGTGTGCCAAGTTTCACTGTTTCTTCATTTGGCTCTAACACTTATAGTGCGAACAATAAAGTCTATGCACTATCTTCCACTTTTTATAGAATTCCAATTTGATACTCAGAGAGAGATTTATGACGATTTTACCTAGGTCACTTATTTGAGATGAATTTCAGGAGCCTACAAAAACACTGACTTCCACAGATCATATCTCCGAAAATATTGTGCACCTTGATTTGAAATTTTCACAGCAGCTTCCTTAGGATTTCGGCTTCGCCTCATAACAATTTCAGCTTCACCTAATAACAATTTCAGCTTCTAAACCTTCGTATAAAAAACTTTAGAGAAAAAATTCCACAATGACCTGTTTCAGATGGCGAAATCCCTTGCATAAGGATGAAATGAGGATCAAAATTTATATAAATGCTTAGGTTGAGAGGGGCTTAAACAAGTGAACGTGGGAGGGATTGTAGGAGCTTAAAAAATATTAATTATGATTTTTCAATGACCCATGCTACAACCCTATGGGGTTTTAGCCCATTAAATGGGAGTATAAACTTCAAACATGAATATCTCTCAAACCGTGAAGAATTACGTGGCGTGCCATATATCAACAGAAACATCTCGACAAGTAGAAACCATCAAAAGCATTATTGAACCATAATATAGTAATTTGGTAGGTCAAAATTCCCATGCAATCTTGGGTTATCCCCTGGTGCTACTTGGGTTGACATCAATGACAACTGATGATCAACAATCTCTCCCTTTGGCATTGATGGAAACACAAGTACTCCCCGTGTGATCATGACACCTCTTCCTACAACATTCTCTCCCCCTTTGACATCAATGGCAAAGGGTAACTCCCCTTGAAACACAACCATCCTGCGGACCTATACACACTTCCACTCCCCCTGACACACAACTGTCCTGTAGACCTATAATCTAATGAGAAATTGGGAGAATCCCAAGCTTCTGACGAAGATAAACTGCTTCACGAGTTAAAGGTTTAGTGAAGATATCAGCAATTTGTTCTTTTTTACAAACATACTCAATTTTGATATTATTTTCAGTGACTTGTTCTCTAACAAAATGATATTTGATCGGAATGTGTTTTGTTTTTGAATGCATGACAGGATTCTTGGAGATGTTGATGGCACTAGTGTTGTCACAGAATATAGGAATAGGCTCACTGAATTGTACTTGAATATCTTGCAAAGTTTGTTTCATACAAAGGACTTGAGTACAACATGATGCTACTGCAATGTATTATGCTTCTGCTGTAGATAATGAGATTGAGGTTTGCTTCTTTCTCAACCATGATACGAGACAACCACCTAGATAGACTGTTGCTCCACTAGTACTCTTA